>OLKM01001681.1:87500-105000 GCA_900291075.1 Melanogrammus aeglefinus
CAGTTTTATTACTAAATCCATCTAATAACGCCTTCCACACTTGGCCGATACATCTCTGAATTGTATGTGTGCATATATTTTTCCTAATTAAGGCAGACGAACCCCGAAAGCCTTAACAGACGAGAGAGCGTTGATTGCTTGATGTGCTGAGTAAGACACCAGAGAATGCCAAGCGATGGAAAGAACGCACGTATGTTAGATGGTTGGGTGCTGGTGTTTGATATTTAAGCCTGTGTGAGGTTGTAAACGCAGAGTAATGCTTCAGACTTAAGAAGGAAAACATTTTTGGACGCTCCCTGCCAAAAACCCCACCAATCATATAAGAGGTCATGTCATGAAATTTCAAGGCCCTTGCCCGGGTGTGAGTGGTAGGCAAAATAAAATATTCCAGTCCCTAATGACGCCGCTTACAGCATTAGGATCGCTGCTCTCACGCTATCAAGTGTAAATATAGTGGGATGAAGAAGTAATTTCCAAGGTTCAGAGGAAAGTTGTATGTATTGTTGCTTGTTGAAGAAAACCTTGCCATCAACTGCAACGATTCCCAATATATTTGGACAATTTCGCCCAAGGGAAGGAAGTGGAGCGCCGGGGGGGCTGTGCGGCAGTGTGCAGGCACAGGCCTGTGCATCTGCGCCTGTGTGTGTGTGCGTGTGCGTGTCCTTGCCACGTGCCTTTTAGACAGAGTGTAACAAACGCGCTCCCATCCAGAGAGGGGTGATGAAGTGCTTCTTAAATGAAAATACACCTGTCTTCAGGACAAATATGTGCCACTAATTACCTGTCCAACCTAAATCTCTGGCGCGCCAGATGTTGCTAAAACGCGCCGAGACAGAGACAAATTGTGCGCGGCTGATTAGTGCGCTGCACGTAAATATAGTTGAGGCTTAAATCATCTTTTCCTTGACCCTGTTAGGGAAGTTGTTCAATGTGATTTGGGAGTGGTGCCGCGGCGAGACTAATTGTATAGATAGAGTAGGTGTGTGTAACGCTATCGCACCATCTCATGCCGCCTCTCTCTCTCTCTCTCTCTCTCTCTCTCTCTCTCTCTCTCTCTCTCTCTCTCTCTCTCTCTCTCTCTCTCTCTCTCTCTCTCTCTCTCTCTCTCTCTCTCTCTCTCTCTCTCTCTCTCTCTCTCGACCACTGCCATAAGAGGGTATTACATTCTCATCTGTAGAGCATGCTTCTAATTCAGATTCCTATTTCAGTTACATCCAGCCCCCCCCTCCCCATCAACCCGACCTATCCACCTCCTCTCCTCTCTCCCTCTCTCTGTCTTACACAGGCACACACACACACAACACCACACACACACACACACACACACACACACACACACCACACACACACACACACACACACACACACACACACACACACACACACACACACAAAATCACAAACGCACCCCACCACTGATACCTCATCAGCCCCAGCTACCCCCCCTCCCACCAACACTTTGTGTTCCCCGCCCGACCAGGAGTAAACTGTTGTATTGTTGATCACAATAGATAAATAAATAAGTGAAATCACAGACGGGTGCAAAGTGAAGAGGATGAGGACTTTGGAGAGCTACAGAGAGCACCTCGGAAAAAGTTTTTTGGTGTACGTTACAGTAACTCAATAAGAATCCTTTCATACAGCGATTTGCTGGTAAGCCACCCCCATGTAGTCTGCACCACCCTCTGCCCCCTCCACCCATCCCATCAAACAAACAACTTCTCCCTCCTCCTGGATCCACGGTGCACCCCCCCCCCCCCCCCCCCCCCCCCTCTCACCTCTGTTCCCGCTCCTCTCTCCCCCGCAACAACCAAGTTACTCGGTCCTGGCTACCCTCGATGAAAGATCATATTCTCCATGTTATTACTGTGTTTGCATGTGTGTGCATGTGGGGCCGGTCCTACAGTGTCATCGGCTGTAAACCTGGAGCAGGTCGTCAGTCCTTTTAGCTTCCCTTCATCCTTCGCCATTGCTTACTTTTCAGTCTCTTTCTCTCCCCTTATTCGTCCTCCTCCCAGCCGATCTCTATGGCTCTCCTTCTCCCGCTCTCTTTCTTCCTCTTTCTCCCCATCTCTCTTCCCCCACTATTTCTCCTTCTCCTCCTCCTCCTCCTCGTTCCTCCCCCCCCCCCTCTCCCCGTCTCTTCCTCTCCGGCGTTCCCCGTCTCTCTCTCCATTTCCCCGACTGTCTGTGTTTGAATGATAAGTGAAGAGCTAAAGGACGATAATGGGAGCGCCACAAACAGCCATTCTCGTCTTTTTCTTTTAAAGGACAGTATAATGAGGCGGGAGTGTCTATTTGCCCAGCGTAATATGTGTGTCCCCAGACACCATTAAATAAAACGTGTACCTCTCCATTTCAGCACAAGGTGGAGGGTTATAGGGATAGAGAGACAATACCGCAGCCTCCAAATTCAAGCCAGACCTTAATATATACTTTTTTTTTTTACATTATTGTATTACTTCAGATTGTCAGTTTTAGTAATTTCTCATTAAATTCTTTGAATATTTTTTCATAATTTTTGTATTTATTTCACCTTTTGATTCTCAATTGTACGGTTCCATTACCCACAATCCCTCACCTCTGGTACAACACTGCACACGTGAATTCTAGAGGGAGGAGGGTCATCGCAAACTTGATCCGCAAGTCATGTCCATTGGTTGAACAGTCTGTCAATCTCAATCACGACTAACCGCTGTGTTGCAAAGGTAAATAATGCCCATTTACAGGCTCCCTGGGGGTCAGATTATAAGTGGCCAATCGCCTATCAGAGGCCCCCCACATCCTCTCTCTCTCATCACACACACACACACACACACACACACACACACACACACACACACACACACACACACACACACACACACACACACACACACACACACACACACACACACACACACACACACTTTTCAGAATGCTTTACATAACGCTCTCCTGTGTGATATCAGCCATGAGTGCTCATTCTAATTATTTGGTCAAATGTACTAATTAGCTCAGGTGCCCCTCCTCCTCCTCCTCCTCCTCCTCCTCCCCATCACCCCCCCGCTACTCTCCCTCCCCTTCATCATCCTCCCCCAACATCTTTTGTATTCAAAATAGGTTCCCAGCATGGTTGAAATTTTGCCGTCCATCAGCAAATATTTACCAGTTCCATCTCATTACGAGGCGGGCTAAAGTGCTGGCGGTGAATATCTTAAGGCCCCTGGTATACGCCATCTAAACTTTGCCTTGACCTTTATGGCTGGCCGCATGCGCTGGCAATCGTTCGCTGCTGCAGCTCCAGGGTGTAGGCACACGTGCACGCCCCCCCCCCCCCCCCCCCGTACATGTGCACGTGCACGCACAGAAGCACACCAATCAATGCGTACACACGCCAACTCACATAAACACATGTGGACAGAGTTGGCAGGATTGAAACATTGACGTACACACTCACACACACACATACGCTCACACAGGTTAAAGATTAGAGGAACATACATGAACGTGGACTTTCTTACAGCCTGTGTGCGGATCTACAAATGCAGCAGAGGCAGACGTGCATAAATCGCACACAAACAAATGAACACACATGCACTCGCACACGCACACACACACACACACACACACACACACACACACACACACACACACACACACACACACACACACACACACACACACACACACACACACCATAGATCCTTGTCACATACTATATAAACTGAGTCTATGCCAGTAGTGACTTAAGACTAAGGCAAACTGATGATTATGCATATTCAATTCCCCCCCCCCTCCACTGCCTGGTCAGCGCGGTCATTACTTCCTTTCTCTCTCTCAGATCAATCCATTAACATACATCCTATTATACATATATCTCTGCTTTAGGCTGATCAAGGGAAACGCTGACAGCTCCATATTTCCTTAGCTTTGGCGATTAGCGTGTCGGCCGCTGTCAATATAATAGTAACAAATGGGACGGGATAAAACACGAATCGAGACCATAATCGTTTTTTTGTGATAGTTTGATATTGCTGGTGTGCATTTTTTGCTTAAAATGCACAGTGATTAATCAATAATTAATTTTGAAGCCGGGGGATATTGATAGAGGCAAAAGTGTGAAAATGTTTACCATAAATTGGCGCTTTATTACCCGGGCTATTGAGAGGCTGCGTGGAGCCGGCCTCGTCCGTCTTGGTAAGTGGTAAAAATGCAGGGTGTTTTCTGTACAGTTAACACTATGAGCCAGAGAGCAAGCGGAAATATGGCCTTTATTTACTGTCTGGCGCCTCTTCACAGCCAGGATATTTGTGCACTTCTCAGTTTTATTTCAGTTGGAAGTTTGGCGACCATCTTGTGTACTGACTCGTGCACTTTGTTTGTTTTTAGCTATTTTGTTATACTTGGACCACACCTTGCGTCTTGGGATGTAAGACGTTTCTCATGGCTTTTCCGTATTTTCCTTTTGTCATAATGCTTTGTATTATTCTTTGGATAAAGCGGCTCCTTAAATACACAGAGAGAGAAGAGCGATAAAGATATACTTTAGACAAAAAAAAGATATATCCCCTCGCATGTGGCGACCGGCCGGTACCCCCATGTTTGTCCTTAAGTCCCGGAGACAATCTAATGTCGACCGATCCGTCGCAGGTATTTGCATGGTTCGTGACAAATGCTCACTCGCCAAGCTCAGTTTTAAGCTTACTCAAACCAATTCTCCCCACGTTTCCCCCACGCGGTCTGCGGGAGGTCAGCCATAAACGTGAGCTTAACCTGTCGTCACAGCTGCTCATACAGTGACACGCATCGCGGCGAGGTCGCGGTATCGGGGCACGAGCAACGTTTCTAAATTGCGAAATTCTTCTTTGGCATATCATCAACGCTCAAATGGCATGACAAAACAATAGAATAGTGGCGACAGATTTAAGCTCCTAAAATATCTCTTTATATAAGCGTGTGTGTGTGTGTGTGTGTGTGTGTGTGTGTGTGTGTGTGTGTGTGTGTGTGTGTGTGTGTGTGTGTGTGTGTGTGTGTGTGTGTGTGTGTGTGTGTGTGTGTGTGTGTGTGTTGTGTGTTTTTTGAATGAGACAATGGTGTGAATTTAAAGACAATGCTGTATGCGTGCCAGGCCTTTGATGCGGGAGCCAAACCTGGTGGTTCCCCTGGGTATTTACTCTGTCTCTTCCTACCACATTGTTAAGACTACCTCCGTACATTTTTATAACACCATTGTTAAAAGTCAATGGATTTTTATTTGGCCTCTCCTTTGCCTCTCTCTCTCTCTCTCTCTCTCTCTCTCTCTCTCTCTCTCTCTCTCTCTCTCTCTCCTCTCTCTCTCTCTCTGCTCTCTCTCTCTCTCTCTCTCTCTCTCCTTCTACCATTGGTCGCTCTCTGTCTTTCTCTTGCTCACTCTCTTTCTTGCTCTCGCTCTCTCCCTCCCTCCCTCCCCCCCTCCCTGTGTGTGTGTGTGTGTGTGTGTGTGTGGTGTGTGTTGTGTGTGTGTTGTTGTGTGTCTCTCTCTCTCTCTCTCTCTCTCTCTATTTGTGTGGCCCTGCTGGCTTGTCCTTTCACCCGGAAGTGTCCTAGGTGTGTATTTTTAGTCCCTGAGCAGTGCAGACATAAAGCAGGAGACCAAACTTCCTCTTCCTCTCGGGGGACAGCGGAGGAGGGAACCACAGTGTTGTCTATGTGTTTACCCTGGGGCCCGCCTCCCCGATGCACGCTCAACGAACGTTCACACACATTGCATGTTTTCTCTTTTCCTGGGTTTTGATTTGAGGGTTTATAAGTTATTTTTAGCGAATGTAGAAATACACTGCCACATAATGATAATTTAATCGCAGTATTTAGATATTTGAATTTGCCTCACAAAGCTACATTCAGATATATCTGCTCTTGGGGGATGGTAAAAGTCTTATATCCTGATACACATTTCCCAGGTGTCTTTGTTGCCATGCTTTCACGTACTTTGTACACAGCTTTGTATACGGCCAGATTCATTTTGTACTTATATTCTGGATTTTAGATTTGGAACTTGATCTTCGCTACACAATTTTTTTATAATGCCGTGTTACTTATTTTATTGCACATTTCTACGACAGTGACGGAAACTGAAAGGCAGATTTAGAGAGACTATAGGGAGGGAGGCAGAGTGAGGGAGGTAAACAGTTGAAGGAAGAGAGAAAGAGAGGGCATGACTATACATAGTGTGTGTGTGTGTGTGCGCGTGTGTGTGTGTGTGTGTGTGTGTGTGTGTGTGTGTGTGTGTGTGTGTGTGTGTGTGTGTGTGTGTGTGTGTGTGTGTGCTTTCTCAGCAGTGAAGGAAAAAAAAGATGAGAAGTTCAAGTTGATGTGATCATTAAGAGGGCGGTGAGTTGAGAGAATACTCGACAAGCGTCCCTCGGTGTCAGAATTCAATCACACATACATACGTAAAGGCCAGAGGGCACCCCGGCAGACTAACGCATTATACAAATATGTGTTGATCCTATATTGGCACACTACCTTAACTATAACCTTTACCATACCACGTGTTGTAGACGGAGACACACACACACACACACACACACACACACACACACACACACACACACACACACACACACACACACACACACACACACACACACACACACACACACACACACACACACACGCCGAGTGCTCTCCCAGGGACAGTTACTACTTACGAGCTTGTCTGGAATATTTTTAATGTTTGCTAGTGGCCATTATCCGCCAACCTGTCGAGACCAACGTATGGGAACGCCTGAATGGCAAAAGGAGTGCGGGTGAGAGGGACGGAGAGAGGAGAGGGGCGGAGAGAGGGTCCGAGGGAGGGAGGGAGGGGTGGGGGGGCCTAGGACATGAGGACTAGGAGGGGTTGAGGAAGAAAGCAGGAAGGAGGGCAGGAAGGGAGGAAAGAAAGAAAGAGAAGAAAGACAGAAAGAAAGAGAAGAAGGGGAGGTTCCAGCCAGGCCATCTGCCACTGTGTGTTCCAGGGCAATGGCCACGGCCGTACAGAGGAAGGTAGAGTCTGTGTCCACACCCATCTTCTGGCCACACATCATAGGCCCCTGTGCTGCATCCCACCCCACACGGCTCACCCCGCAAGCTTCTGCCCGGTCGTGTGTGTGTGTGTGTGTGTGTGTGTGTGTGTGTGTGTGTGTGTGTGTGTGTGTGTGTGTGTGTGTGTGTGTGTGTGTGTGTGTGTGTGTGTGTGTGTGTGTCATAATGTGACATGAGCTTCATTGGCTTGTTTAATGAGGAGGGTCTGGGTTGCCATGGATGGGGCTACACTTTGTCACGCGCGCGCACACACACACACACACACACACACACACACACACACACACACACACACACACACACACACACACACACACACACACACACACACGCACACACACACACACACACACACACACACACACACACACACCTAGACACACACACACACACGCTGACACACAGAGAGATCACACGACATGCCAAATCAATTCCTCATCACGCCGCATTGCTACATGCACTCCAACTCACGACTCGGTGCGGAAAGTCGCACGGCTCTTGGAAAGTCGCGGGGGAAATTGAAAAAGAAGGGCCCTCGTTGGAGCCCGATGAAATCCTCTGTGCGTCTCGTGGAATTTTTTTGGGGGGGGGGGAGAGTTAAAATGTGTGTGTGAGAGAGAGTGAGCTACAGGAAGTGAGAGGCTGCGAGTGAGTCTCTCGCCACGGCCAGCGAGTGTGGCAGTGTTTTAATGATGCATCTGCTCGTGTCAAATGATTCTGGGCACACGGTGAAACCAGGGGCTGCTGGTCGCTTTGATGTCACCACACACACACACACACACACACACACACACACACACATACACACACGCACACGCGCACGCACACACGGATGCAAGTGTGCACGCTGAGACACACAGACATGCACAAACGCACACATTCAGACTTATGAGAAGCTCCTGCATTCATTAACAGCATTCATGCACCTGCCTATTATGTATGTATACATATTCAAAAATACACACACACACACACCTTATAGGCAGACAGTATCACAAATGCATAAACAAACAGGGGCATGCACACACGCGTAAACCCACATCGTCACTCACGCGCAAACTAGTCCCTGCAAACACACACACAAACACACACACGCACACATGCATACAAAATTATGAATAAAACATGCACACACACACATAGACATACACACACATGTACCGGGCAGCGGTTCACTTGGGCCCCCTCTGGTGCTGTGGTGGCTGGTTTTAATGTCCTTGCCTAATGATCTGGCATGCGTCGAAAGGTAAATGATAATTTGCTTTAAGTGGAGCCTTTAGGCGGAAAAGCCTGGTAGGGCTCAACTCACTCTCTCGCTCTCTCTCTCTCTCTCTCTCTCTCTCTCTCTCTCTCTCTTGCTCTCTCTGTCGCTCTCTCTCTCTCTCTCTCTCTCGCTCGCTTGCTTGCTTGCTCGCTCGCTCGCTCGCTCTTTCTCTCTCTCTCCCTCGATGCCTGGAACGACAATGTTCACAACAAGCCCCCGTCAACAGATTCTGCTTTAAATAGAAAGATTCCAGATGAAAAACTTCAGCCGTCAGAAGAGCTCACCAAGAAAAGGCCGTTGCTGACTAATGTACGAACAGAGCAGTGTCTCGGCCTGGCTGGTGTTGCAGAAGTGCGAGCGTTTGCATGGCCCGGTATTCGTTTTTGTACCGTGTTGTCATGTCGCTTGCGTTTTCGATTTTGTGAGGGATTCTTCGTGAAGGCTTCCAAGGAAATGGAGGGAAGAAGATGAAGAAGAAGGAACCGAAGAAGACTGAAGGCGTTTCAGTTGGAGGTGTTAAACCGACGGACACGACAGAAGGAGATTTATGCCGAATGAAGACAGAAAGGTCGGGAGAACGAGAGAGGGTTGAAAGGGGAGGGTGAGCGAGAGAGAGAGAGAGAGAAAGAGAGCACAGAAAGAAAATGACTCGTTGGCACAAGGCAGCAAGGTTGTGAAAGCACTTTGTGATGAGACGTGTGCGAACCGAGGGACGAGGTCTTGGCGTCGTGTGTCTCTTTGTAGGGTGGGTTGGGGTGGGGGGGAATGTGGTCCGTTTCAAATGAGCTCCTCATCACTGATAACAAGGGTGGTGGTGGTGGGGGTTGGGGAAAGGGGGGGGGGGCAAGGAGGGCTACTCATAATCACGTTTTGTAAACTTTCAATTCTTCATCAGGCCTTTGTAAGCGGAAAAAAAACTGCTTGAGTAGTTTTCTGACTGATTCTACTCACTCTCTCGCTTGTCTTTCTCCCTCTCTCTCTGCTTCTTCCTCTCACTCTCGTTCCCTCTCGCTCGAATCCGTTACTGATGTGTTTGACTAAGTGGCAAAAAAAAAAAACTTGCTGAAAGTGGGAAAAAAAAGAGAGAGTTCCAACAAACACCACAACATGCTGGGATCCAGACATTTTCTGCGGAAGTGGAATTGATCACATTTGTACCGCCGTCGCAGGGCACACGCAAGCTGGTGACATTCGGTGACAACTGTCGTTAGTGGGCTCCAGGCTCTACCATTCACGGGAGCCTCTTTTCACCCCTCTGTCAAATACCTGATTAAATGGCATGATCAGTAGAAGCACTGTACCCGACGCCTCTGGATGCAAACCACAGACCCAACTCCAAGCCTGTTATTGGGCACGCGGGGAGCAACAAGACACAAGAAAGCCAATTTGCGACTGGATGAATAGGGCCTCCACTGGCCTCCCCTAGCTTTTGAGGTGGAGAAGAGGAGGGGAGGATAAGATTAGAGGAGAACCCAGCCCCTAAGTAGCACAGGAGCAGTCAGGGGGAAAGGGGGGGGAGAGGAGAGAATGTTGTGGGCTAGATGAAAAACAATTCAACAGAGGAAAATGGAAAGGAACAGGGGGAATCTGGCACATCAAAAGGGGTAGCTTGACAAAGAAGGTAGCAGAGAGCGGGAAAGAAAGTGGGGAAGACACCAGGTGGGTCAGGGGGATGGGTGGGATGTGAGAGCTGAGGTGGTGAGGATGCTTGATACGCCATCACAACTGGTCGCTGCAAGGAATGCCCCAAGGCCCTACCGGCACGCACGAAGACTCTCTTTCGTGGGCCTACGCTTGCTTTCATGCCTTCGCACCCCCAATAACACCCCTCTAGAACTTTCCCTTCATCTTAAATTCATCTTTCTTCTTAGCTAGATGGGCCCCCCTTGGAGGCCCAGCCAGTCTTCACCTCCACTTACCGCTCCTAACACCCCTTATTTTCCTCCTCCTACTCTCTCTTTTACTACGTGTACGAAGTACACCTCTGTCACACATTGTAATGTGCTTCATGTTGTGGGTCCCTGCCTTTGTTTATATTTTCAGTTAATATTATGTTCAGGTTGCAACGTGAAATTTGTCATTTGTCTGTGCTGTTTGAAGGGGCTGGCCCCGACTTTCAAGCTTCGGAAATTAGTTTGGTCTTCTGAGCGAATGTTGGAAGGAGTTGGGGGGGGGGGGGGGAAACAAAAATAAAAAGTGAGTTCATAGTGCTTATCTTTTCCTGCCTGAATCTTAACCGGAGGAGACCACTACTGTATAATCATGTTTTATCAACTGATAGTCTTTCCTTTAAATGACTACAGTGCTATTTTAATAACACAAAAAGAAAAAAACTAACCAGATCACGTAGGATTGCTGCGGGGACGACCGTAGCTTTTTCGGACGCGCTCATCAGAGCTGAGCTTCAGTGCAGCCTTAAAGGTGCAAAACACACACGGGCTCCATTGCGTGAGGGTGACCTTACCTTCAATGATCACGGAGCAAAAAGTTGGTTTGAACATAGTTTTGATGAAATTGCACGGCAGCACTAGCACCATTCACAACCAGTTACTTCCACATCTGTCTCTGAGGATCTTGCTGATTCTCACACTGGACACACACACCAATAAAGGACAGGTGGGTCATCCCATGTTTGTCCAGGACATTTTGACGACGGCTACCGCTACCTAAACCGAGGCGCTGACATGAAGCGTTCTCAGACTGAGGAGTGTCTACCACACATGCACATATATTTCTCCTTCATCACCGGGATAGTCAAACATAATGAAACCTTACCTTCCCACATGCGGTTCGCAAATATTTGTTTATGAATGAAAAAAGCCTGAAGCATTCGAATACAGAATTTTGAATTGAATACTTCGCGCGGACTAATATCTGAATAATCAAATAATCGGGCTCACCTCTCGTTGTATGGAAGAAAGAAATAGAAAGAGGGCGAAAGAGAGGGCAAAGGAGATTGGAGAAACAATGATGAACCATAAATTCACGCAGAAGATGGAGAAGATTATTGCCTTGAGCAACACAGAATCGGCAAGACTGTGGAGATCTTGAGTTACCTCTCCCCCATTCTCTCTCGCTTACTCACACACTAGCCCTGTCCAAAAGCAGTCAGTCAGTCAGCAAGCCAGTCAGTCAGCCAGCCGGTGACTCTGGCGCAGGCCTTTCAGTAGTGTAAGACGATTCCCCAGAACCCTGCTTAATGTCTAAACAGAAGTTAAAAGATCGCTCATTCCCTATCGCCGAGATGCGGCGCTCTAAAGAAGTGTCTTGAGAAAATACAATCCTCCTTTTTTTTCTGCTTTTTTTTTTTTTTCCCCCTTTCCTTGATATCCCTTTACTTGTCTTAAACTGGCGGTGCGGGCGAAAAAATGGAAAGCATGCTTTTAAGAGCTGATGATGTTAAAGTGATGGGGAGAAAATGTGATTTCCAGGCATTATGGCTACATGTGTAATTGTCAGAGTTGCCAGAGGCGAAGGCGTTGACACTGATAGTTTGGCGAGTGCTGAGGGCGAGTGCTGAGGTTTTACGTGGTGGTGGTGGAGGGGGGGGTTGGTGGTGGTGGTGGAGGGGGGAGGCCCTGGGGGCAGAAAGCCTCAGGAAACGTCTGGTTTACTCTTAAGAAGCTATTTTCCTAAGCTATATCCCCTTGCGTGTCTCCAACCCCGCCCCCCCCCCCCCACCCCCCCTTCCCACCAACACCTCCTCAACCACACACATCCATAATGGATTCGCGAGACGATAAAATACTATGAATTTGTAAGCGGGAAAACTTTACGCTCAGTATTCACTTGATACCACCAAAGATGAGCTGCGGGGAGGATGAGGACGAGTTAGGATAGTGTTGCACAATTACAGTAAATCTGTGGACTACCATTGTGTTTGGGGCTGGTTCAGAGCTTTTAAGTAGAGGGGATAGTGGCTTTCTTGTTTGTCCAATTGTTAGAGGTTATACTTTATTAATAATGCCAGGGTTATGCCCGGGTGTCTGTAAATTGTCAATTTAATGCGAAAAATATATTCGTTTTTTGTTGCATTCATTTTTTTCATCACAGAAGTTGTGTGTGTGTGCGAGCGTGTGTGTCTGTGTGTGTGTGTGTGCGTGTGTGTCGTTGCTCTTGAAAGAAGTTTAGTAGCGTGTGTCAGACTACGTGTTGGTGTTTTTTTCTTGATGTTCTTGCCAGAAGTCGTGTTGAAGTACGACTGTGTGTACGAATGTGTGTCTGCATGTGTGTGCGCTTGTGTGTGTGTGTGTTTGTTTTATATTCTGTCTGGGTGGCCTCCGCCCAATTCAATTTATTTAAAGACACTGACTAACTCCAATTACTCGGGACCCCTCCTTTGATACGTTGCTTTCTCTCTCTTCGCCAGCCATCTTTGATTTTTTTCTGCGCTAGCTAGCTGATCGCGCGTCTCCTCTCACATGCAGCTGCCTCCTGCTCTTGTTGTTCTTGGCACCAGATCCAAACCTCCGCCAGCCTTTCAATAGTCTCCTCAAAAAAGAGGAGAGGGACATCAAAAGGAGTCTTTCCCAGGGCCCGTCGACATGAGCACCACTGAACCTGTCTGCTCTCTCTCTCCACCTCTCGCTCTCCCCCCCCTCCCCCCCTCTCTCTCCACCGCTCTCTCTACATGTCTCTCTCTCACCCTTTCTCCCCCCCTCCCCCCTCTCTCTCTCCACCGCTCTCTCTACATGCCTCTCTCTCGCCCTTTCTCTCCCCACGCCCCCTCTCTCTCCACCTCTCTCCCACCACATCTTTCTCCACCTCTCTATCCTGTATACCTCTTTCTCTCTGTCCTGTTCTCCTTCTCCCCCCTCTCTCTTCTCTCTGTCTTCTTCTCCTTCCCTTCCCCTCTGCCTCTCCCCCTTTTTCCCTCTCTCTCCACCTCTGTCTCTTTCCTTTTCTCCCTGTTATCCTCTCCCCCTCTCCTTTATCTCCCTTCCTCTCCCCCTCTCTCTGCTCCCTGGGGCTGGGGGGGGGGGGGGGGGAACCCCAAAGAGTTAAGAAAATCTTGAGAGAAAGAGAGGATGCCCCTTAGCATTGGGACAACGCCATGCCACCCACCCCCCATCCCCCTAACCCCAACATTTGGCCTGCTGGTGCTAGGATGATGAGGGTGAGGCACCCTTCTGCCTCTCCAAACACAAAGGGCCTAAAGGCCTGAACATGACCCACTGATCCCAGTCCAACATCCCTCTCTCGTCCTCCGCCCATACCTGCCGCCCCCCTCTCATATGGTGCCACGTCACGCCCTGGAAGGCCAGGCCCTGCCGTCACACCACGCTAACGAATGCTACGGTATGCTAATGCTAGCTTAGCATAGCGCAACACTAGCATCCCCTTGCAGTCATTAGGATAGCATGACAGACGCTACCAAACGGTATTCTAACAACCGGTGCGGTATGCTAATGGTAAGCTATGCTACTGCTTCGCTAAGCTATCCTTTTTTGGTTTATCAGCCACCTGAGGAACAGGTGCTTGTTTGTTTGACCTTGACTGCTCGAGGAGGGAGAGATAATGTGTTTAGCGGTCTCCTCTGTTCTCTGTGATAAGAGGTGTTCTTCCTACTCGCTGTCCGGCACTACAAAGCACCTCTATTCCCAAACCGAATGTCTTTCCCCTCTCCAGAGATTAGGCTGTGGACGGACGAGATGGCGGATGTATGCTTGGGAACCGGGGGGGGAGTGTCTTTGCGCGTGCACGCGTGCATTTGCAAGTGCATGTGCCACATCTCAAAATTTCCATCCCCCTTTGAAATCGCAGCAGGTGAGTCCACGGCAATACACAGCCAAACACACAACAGAATATGGTGTGGAAAGGGACCCCCACACACCCCCCCTAGGCCCCTACAGCCACCTGCCCCCCCCCCAAACTAAACAAAGCACAGATGTTCCCCATGATGCAGATCACTCTGACGACACTCACTGGCCAGAGAAAGGCTTGTGCATACACGATGACGCAATCCCAACTTCACGGGCGCAACCTCATAGCTCATCGCAGGGATTCAAACGTGCTTCTTTTTATCTGACCATAGCGTCCATAGGGCTCTATGCTGGCTGTTACGGTGTGTGTCAGTGTGTGTGTGCGTGTGTGTAGTGTAAACACGAATCATCATAGTGGATTGGACGCTCTGCGTACATGTTGGGTCTGTGGGTTGAGCGTCATTTCTTTTCCGCTGGTGTGAGGTGGCCTCCTTACTCCTTCCTGTGCAATAATAGACCTGGCAAGCAGTCGGAGCAAGGGGAGAAGGGGGGGGAGCTGGGGGGGAGAGACGCTGGGTGGTGGTGGCGGGGCTGGAGGAGGAGGTGGGTGGTGGTTGTGGAGGTGAAGGTGGGTGGTGGGTGGTGGGTGGTGGTGACGGGGTTGGTGGGAGGGGGGCACAGATTGGGGTTGATTTGGGTTGGGATGGAGTCGAGGCAAATTGTTGGGGGAGGGGGTGGGGAACAATTCTGTGTGTGTGTGTGTTGTGTGTGTGCGTGTGCGTGTGTGCTTGTCTGTTTGTCTGTTTATGTGCCGATGATCTCAGATAGATATTCACAGGGGCGCATAAGTGTTTATATGTGTGTGTATGTGTTTACCTTCTCTGTCTGCGTGTGTGTGTGTGTGTGTGCGTGTGTGTGTGTCTGTGTGTGCGTGCGTGTCTACCTTCTGTGTGTACATGGTGGGGTGTAGATTCGTATGGCCATTTGTATGCTTCTGTTTTCTTGTGTGTGTGTTTGTGTGTGTGTATGTGGTGTGTGTGTCTGTGCAAGAGTGTGCGTGCATGTGTGTGTGTGTGTGTCTGGGCTCGTCGGTTACCAGGGAGATGGATGTGTTGGCCTCATCAGAGAGCCTCCAGCTGGTGGAGAGGCTTCGGGAAGCTGTGTGTTGGCAGCTTCGTGGTCAGGGGGGACTCTGCATCTGTGCTGCCTTGGCACCTCCACCCGGTTGTGTGTGTTTTTGGTGACGATGCTAGGGAAAGCGGAAGGAGAGAGGGGAGGGCAGGGAGACGCGGTGGGGAGGGGAGGGAAGTGGAGGAGAGACGGGGGATGGAGGGACGGTGGTTAAGGAGCACCTTTTAAATACAAAACACAAATGCATCTTCAACCTGCGTCGTCCAATCACAACCTCTGGCCATGCGGATCCGGGACTTGATTTGGTATGTTCCAAAAAGATCATACATGTGTGTGGTATAGGAGTGACATTGAAATCATGCTTGCTGACAAACTACCTGCAAAATAGACAGGGATATGTAAAGGGCAGTGGAGAAGATGGAGGAATTGAGAGATGGATTGTGAGGTAGAGGTGGGGGGTTGGTTGTCTTCCATGCCTCTCGGTCACCTTAACCCAACACCCCTCCTCCTCTTCTCTTAACTGCCTGCCACCTCCTCTCTCTCTCTCTCTCTCTCTCTCTCTCTCTCTCTCTCTCTCTCTCTCTCCTCTCTCTCTCTCTCTCTCTCTCTCTCCTCTCTCTCTCTCTCTCTCTCTCTCTCTCTCTCTCTCTCTCTGTTTGTCCTCCATCTAATGCCTCTTTCACATACTCCATTTTTCACAACACCTCTTTGACCCTCATTTATCGTTTTTGTTCTCCTCCGTCACACCCTCCCTCCTGCAGCCCACTCTCCTTGAAACCCTTCTCTCTCTCTCTCTCTCTCTCTCTTCTTCTCTCTCTCTCTCTCTTCTTTCTCTTCTCTCCGTCACACCCTCCCTCCTGCAGCCCACTCTCCTTGAAACCCTTCTCTCTCTCTCGCTCTCTCTCTCTCTCTCTCTCTCTCTCTCTCTCTCTCTCTCTCTCTCTCTCTCTCTCTCTCTCTCTCTCCCTCTCTCTCACAATAGATACAGTGCATCTAGTGTGATCTATCAATCTGTGCTGGACTGTCCGTCCCTCTGTCTCTGACTGATCAGTCGGTCTATCTATCTCTGATCTGTCTGTCTGTAAATATATGTCTTTATCTATCTATATCCGTCCGTCTGTCTATCTATCTCTATCTGCCGTCTGTCTGTGTCCCAGTCGAGGTCCATTGAATCCAGCGTGCTCTATATAGCTATCTCGCTCAGTGTCCAGTATGTCTCCATGTGTCTGTCTGTCTGTGTCTTTCTCTCTATCGGTGGGTCCTCACACGCACAGTGTTGCTGGGGCCCATGTTGTCGTCCTTCATGTGTTTATGTGTATTGTTACAGAGCCAGAGCGTATTTACAGCCCGTCCCCCCGGCCAGCCCAGCTGTCATGGTGGTGGTTCCGCTGCTCAGGACCACGCTGACCCATTAGGCCTTTTCACTCTCAGCATTCACAGGAAGTTGTTTAGGGGTGACATTTAGTAAGCCACCCAACTCCCCCCCTCCGCCCCCCCCCCACCCCCGCCCGCCCCACCCCGGCCACTCACCCCCGGAGCAACCATCTGGAAGAAGCCACAGCAATCGAAAGAAAAAGAGAACAAAAAAAGTGTGTGTGGGGGGTGTGGGGGGGGGGATGACAGCAGCACTCCATCCAGGAAGTTGGTGTGCGTGCGTGGATGGACCCGGGCAGGGCTTCTGCTGCTGAAACTCATCAGATATGGTTACTGTGAGGAGGATGACAGCACCCCCCCCCACACCACACACACCATGTGTGTGTGTGTGTGTGTGTGTGTGTGTGTGTGTTGTGTGTTTGTCAGAAATGCTCAAGTTGAAGCCCCTGGTTGGGTGGCTGTTTGTGGCCTGGAACACACAGACACACACACACACACACCAAACACACACCCACGCACACAATTCATCAATTCACAAATATAGCTACCCCCCCCCCCCCTCCCAGCCCTCCCCACCACTAATCACTTACCCAGCCTGGGTCAGACATAGTTGACATTCTCTGTACATTCTTGGTGGAAGTGGCTGTCCCTTTGTGTTTTACAGTAAGAGTTTGACTCCCGCTTAACGAGACCCAGGCGTTCATAGAGTCACTGAGGCGGCGCAATCCAGAGCGTTTATCTAACGGGAGAAAGGGGGCCTTCATGGAAAAGATGGAGACACAGGGGGAGCGGTCGGGGGGGGGGGGGGGGGGGTGTGTGTGTGACTACTTCAGAAACACAATGCGCCTCTCTCCTTGACCCTGTTACACACCACCAATGCTTAGTAATATTGATTTCCACTGTTGCCCAACTTGACTTCTGCTCTGCACTTCACTTCAGATATCACCTTTTATCTCCAGTCCCCGTTCTCTCTCATGCACCG
>OLKM01001682.1:0-11092 GCA_900291075.1 Melanogrammus aeglefinus
CACAACAGCACAGCAACACGAACACCACACAGCAAGACACACACAGAAACCAGCACACGACACCACACACACGCACGCCACAGCACAAACACACAGCACACAAGAAAAAACGCACAAAGACAAACAACACCAACTACTCGAGCAAGCATTATACCACACAACACTTCTGCACAGACACGCATTGCCGATATTCCAGATTCACCGTGTGCGTGATCCCTCAAAGAAGTATGTTTCTGATATCTTTCTGGCAAAGATTCTGCTGGGAGATTTCCAACGCTAAATCCTCTTTATTGGTGGAAGTTGGCTAAAATTACCGCACTCTAGGGTCTAACACGACGTTGTCCTCAATACGCCCAGCAGCTGATAATGCAGGTGAGGCAGCGGCTGGGGTTGGACTGCAAGCCTCTGAAACTGCGCATGCACCAGCAAGCTGATGTGTGAGCTTGCGCAGGGAGCTGCAAGGGCCACAAAGCATGCATGACCCTAGAGGGGTGAGTCCAGCCTTGAATTACCGGGGCGCCCCTCCACTACGAAGCCCCCAGACCCCAGGACCCCAGAAAACAGGATGTGGACGTTGTGTTTTCCTAATGTGACTCCAGTTCCAGACACTGAATAATAAATGCACTTAAGCCCCGACTCCTTGTTTATCTGTTTCAGGAGGAATCAGATGAGGACTTGACTTCGGAGCGAGTACAGGTTTCCTCATCTCTCTCCTGTCTGCACATATCTTATTACTTCCACAGCACCACAGATGGAATTTGTGTTTAGCCGGGGGAAACGTAGAGAGGTGACGTTCCTGGGGGTTGTGTTCTTGCTCGCCTATCGTCCCTCACTGGGGGGGGAATGGAAGAGCGACGGACCTGAGCTACGGTGAAACTCAAACCTCGTGCGAAGATGTTTGTAATCAGAAGACAGCGCTTCGCTGTTTTTCTGTGAATGCCCGGCTGATTTGAAAGCAAGCGAAGAGAGATGGGGGGGGTTTGGAAGCAGGCCTGAGTGCGTTGGGCTCTAGCTGTTATCCCTTTCTTCTGCCTAATTTGCTTGTCTTCTGGTGTGTGGTTGTGTGAGTGTGTGGTCTTATATATGTTGTGGTGTAGTGTGGTGTTTGTCTGTCCTGTGTGTGTTTACATTGTGTGGTGCGGTTTGTGGTCCTGATTGATGTCAGAGTTTATTCTGTGGTGTGTAGTGTTTATATCTGTGTCTGTGTGTGCGTGTAGTGTGTGTGTTGTGTGTGGTGTGTGTGTGTGTGTGGTGAGTGTGTGTGTGTGTGTGTGTGTGTGTGTGTTGTTTTGTGTGTGAGTGTGTTGCTGCTTTGCATTAAGCACTAATGTAATGTGTGGCGTGTGTGTGTGTCTCCCATGTCACGTGCATTCTGCCGATGCCGCACTGTGCCAGTGCTGTCAGGCCGGTTTCAGCGGCGAAAAGCGGCCCAAAAGAGAGAAGAAGGACCGCCTCCAGAGATCGTGTGAGTTAGCCATTAATTCCAGGGGAGATTCTGTTATCTCCTTCGTCCTGTGTCCTCATCCTGTGTAAAACGAAACCACAACACACACACACACACACACAGCACATCACACATCATCACACACACGACACACACACACCACACACGCCAATACACACACACACATACTAATCCAAACACCACACACACACGCCTCACACATCTATCCCACACTCGTGCTAATGCGCATTACTTCCCCCGTTTCCCTTGCATGTCAAAGCTGCCACTCTTTCCCCGTAATGCGCACAACAAGCCAGGGATGCTGTCTACGGTCCAGCTCCCTCGTTTACAGTTGCTCTCACGAGTGTATTTTTGGCAGCGTTGCGAACACAAGTGGAGCATGCGGAGTAGCATCAGTGGTCCCGCCGCTTTAGAGAGCCCCAGTATTAAGCACCATCGTGAATATGTCCTTCTCGCCCCCCGCTCCCGCCTCACACACACACAACAGCCACCCATTCACACACACATAGACACAGAGGCGCAGATCTGGGAAGCGCCTGGGTAGTTAGAGTCCCAGGCATCCGGGTATCAAGCCGCCGACATTCACCAGGTCTCCCTCTCGGTCGAGACGGAGGGAGCGGTAAGACGGGGGAGATCACGAGAGGACCTTGGCACCCCTGTTGGAATGTAACCCTGCGAATGCGATTTCTTTCTCTCTTCTCCTTTGCTTTTTTTTTTTTTGGTTGCCTTTTTTTCGGGTTCTGGTCCCAGTTGTGCCATTATCATCCGAGGCAGCAAGAATTTGTGCTGAGCTCTAACACAAAAAAAAAAACTCCACTCTGATACCTCGGATCTAGATAGAGGCGGTGTGGTGTCTGTTTCGACGCCTGCCCACATGCGTTTACCACTCACATAACACACGCTCACCATTTTCCAGCCGGCTCGTGTGGCCATAGTGGGGCTCGCAACACCTCCATCTCTTCTCTCTCTTCTCTGTCTATTCTCTCTCTTATCTCTCTCCTTCTCTCTCTCTCTCTCCTACTCTCTCTCATCTACGTCTGTGCTCGCGAGAGCCAGACAGGCCGGGTCTTGCACATGTACATATAGTTTATTATCAGCTTTAATCTGCTCTCTATTCATAGGCGCATGGGAGCGGTAGGAGACGTGAACAGATGCCCTGGTGACTATAATATATATAGAAGAGGTTTTTTTGGGGGGGTGGTGTCAACTCTGCTGCTGTACGCACTGAATAAACATCGATGAGCTGTCTGGGCGCGTCACAGTCTGAAGGCTGATTGTTTCAAAGCTGTGCACCGATCGCATCTGTGCACGTGAGAAGTGGCCTGGACCAGGGTGTGACGATGAAGATGGATGATTGTTGCAGTCTTTTTGTATCATAGCTAACCATAATGTCGATGAATGTCATTTATGCAACATCTCACACACACACACGCGCGCACATGCGCAAACACACACACACACACACACACACACACACACACACACACACACACACACACACACACACACACACACACACACACACACACACACACACACACACACACACACACACACACACTATACTGTCGTTACTCAGAGAGCAAAGAGGACTAGAGTTCACCTACCATGATCATGCCAGCTACACCTCTGACAGTAACCACAAAGTTTCACTTTGTACAATCGCAATGACTTCCCTGCTGGTAATATGCTTTATGATTGGATGGCATGTTACCCATTTGTATTGTCAATATCCCACTGTAGAAATATCCAAATGGTTTGTTTTCCGCTTGCTATACATGGTGCTAAAAAAAACTTGCTTTACAGTACAGTATGTATTTGAATGTATGTTGTGCAATTAATATAAATGTTTACAATATTTTTTATAATACTGAAGGGACAGATATTTCTTGTATAGGCCTAATGTACTCTGACAAAAATGATCTTTAGGGTAGAAATGTAGCTTGAAGACTTATTGCTCTTAATTTGTATCCTCTTGTTTAGACATATTTGATTTTTGAAGAATTGTGTTTTGGATTTAGTGTACATTTTAAATGAAAAAGCACTTAAAAGGTTCACTGTGAAAAGAAAGGTCCCTGTAAAATGAATAGATGTATACTTTACGACAACACAATGTAATACTTCTTGATGTGAATTTTAGCTACTTGCCTTTGTTAGCTCAATTGATTTGTTCTTCCTAAACTTCCATAGACTTGAGTGCTAGTAAATGTGAATAAAGTGTTGTTTGACCATAAAATCTCCCATTTCTGAAATGCACGAGAGTCTCTTTGTAATCCAGCAGGTGTCTCTGTTAGCTTTTTTTCAGCATTCGCAACCGCCTAAATAACCCCGTAATAGTTCCTTTAAAATGTAATCTTTCAAATATTACACATCTTAGTGTGTTGATCGTAGAGTAGAAGATACTTTCTCTGTAGGTCTATCTATCTAAAATAAAAAGTTGGATTAGTAATCAGATCAGTGATAACGTACCCATGACTGCTTGTGCATGTGTGCGTGTGTGCGTGTGTGTGTGTGTGCGCGCGCGGACGGGTAGAGGCCCCCCATCCCAGCCCGTGGTTCACAGGGAGAGGCGGAGACAGCGGATCGGATTCACCAGTGGAGCGCTGTCTCGTGCTCACTACTCTGGCAGCGGCGCTGTCCCGTGAGAAGAAAATATCCCCCGGGCTTAAAACAGTCGCTAAATACCTTCTTCTTTTATCCACGTTTTGCTAACAATGTGAATATAATGGCCGGAGCAAGGTAAGAGTTCGACCTTTCATTCCCATTTTGATTCGGTCTTGTTATAGAAAGTATATAACAACAGAGTGTGTTCGCTGCTAACTGTCGTCAAGCTTTCAAACAGTGGCCACCATGGTGGGATACTAGACAAACCCGCGCGATTGAATGGAAGTATATCTTTAAATGTATGTATATTGTTATTATCGGTAAGAATGATCAGGCTTAGCACTACAGCATGTAATAATAATACGTTACCAAATACAACTGTGTGATAAATCATGATAGTGTGTGAGTTTGAGCTGAATTTGTAGTTGCATGCTGCATGAGTGCCGCCAAGTATTTTAGCTTATTTCTCACTAAGGTATCCTTTCTAGGCATGTGACGATTCGAATAAATAACAACTTTATTAATCGAGCCCACAAATTCCTTGTTTCATATTCTCTTACATTGCCATAGCAGACCAAAGTTATAATCATAACTTTCAGCGTAACTATTGACATGGGAACGCAGTTCGCCTTTTTTCTCTCTCCACTGTTCTGATAACTCTTTCTTGTGGTTGTGAGACCAATAACTTGACAGACAAATGTTCCACAGCCAATTTATTGCCCCCTTTAACTGTTGGGTTAAGCCCCCCAGCAGCAGCTTAAAAATGATGATGTAGGCCTGGCCTACACATTTAGTTAGTTACTCTGTTTGGACTGTGTTTTGCATCACAAAAACAACAACTTCTTATTTTATTCATTTCTGGAGACTGATGGTTTGCTATAATGTGTGTGTTATTTTAAGCTTCCGTTCGTTTGTATAGGATTACAATTTAGTTTAAAACCTGGACTTCATAGGCTCAACATAATTCAAATTGCAGTTATGGATCCTTTTGTTGTTGTAGGTATTCCTGTTCTCATATGCCTTACCGCCTACATGATTCTGAAATGGTTAGACTAGGGTGTCAAAGTGAGTGTAGAAGAAGACCTACACCCTTCCCTTGTCCCCCATGTTTACTCTGGTGGCTCACAATAGTAGAGGCACACAAGGCAACCAAACACTACATTCTTCCAACAAGGTTACCCTAGTTTTAAGTTGGACCTTTTAGACAATGACAACCAAGGACGGGGCAGGATGTCCATCCTACAATACCTTTGAAGATGGATCTGTTTGATTGTGCCTTTGAGAGGATGTTTCAAACAAAGTAGGCCTACCCTGGTGTCAATGGCTCTTTTTGCGTTGTTATTTCTTAAAACAGCATTGCATATATTTGGTGTGGTCTGTTCATTTTATTCTTGTTATGTAGGACTAATTTGGATATTGACGTACATACTTAAGTCTGAAAGTTTGGTTTTCGATCTTGAACTTTTTTCTATCATGCTATGAACTTTGCTTTTGATACATTTTTCAAGCCTTTCCTAACCCGAAGTTCTGACGCCTGGAAACACTCATGTGTGTGTTGGATAAATGCAGCTTCGACTTGTTGACCTGTGGCCTCCCTGATGTTAAATTGGATTGGGCAATATTAGTTGGTGGGGTTTAGGTGCAAGATACATGCACTAAAAAGTCTAATGCACACTAATTCTGAGGTCTGTCTGACTTACACACAAATGACAACACTAACGGCTGTCATTTGACACGGTTAGTGTCCACCATCTGCTGCATCCTAAAAAAGATCTGTATTGACGATGTGGGACATATTAATCCTGTATCTGCATAGCTGACACCCAGCGGTGGCCCCCAGGGCTCATTATTTAGAACACCCCCCCTTTCAGACCGGGACAGATAGCGTTAATGTCTTCACCAGAGAGGGTTTGTATCTAATCCTGGAGGACCTGCTGTCGACCCTGGGACCTACAGGGGACCACCCTGAGCCCCTCTGCTCCCACTCAGGCCCCTGGTGGCACTCTAGCAGGGTGGATTTTGGGTTTAAAGATTCCCCTCAGACGCAACTACTCCCTGCTTACGCCAAAATGTTCCCTTAACGCAAACCAGGGATTGTCTGTTTGAAACATGGATAGTTTATGCTCGTACTGTGACCTCACTGGGCTCAACTTGCAAAAGAGATTAGGACGAGCAGCACATTAAAAACAGGTTACAATTTGTGTGAAAGCGGGAACTTAGGGGCAGGGCAGTTAGGGCAGAAGTGTTATGAAGTGCTCGAGATTAGATAAGAGATATTTTATTGTCACTTGTTTAAATGCTTTGACAAATTTTCTTAGGGGCCTGGGGGCAAAATCCCGATACCAAATATACAAGTCCAAGACGTGGTGGGAGGGAAGCACATTTACAAATCAATCTTTGTCACTTCCACATCATTCCATTCCAGACACATACTGCCAAGGGGCAAATATTCTTCCAACTCATGCTTCTGTGGGACAAGCATCATGGCAAAAGTTGAAGAAGCAGTACCATATAATCAATGAAATGTTATTTGTTTGAGTCACATTGGCACTAATAGATGGGAGAAAGTAAAAAGTTTGGACCGTGTATGCCGAGGTCTATGAAATGCAATTTCGTCCAAATCAGTTCATTTGTCTGTCTTGTTGTTGCGACAAGTGACCTCTTTGTTTCTAGCTTTGACAGCTGGTGATCTGGGCAGAGTCTGCCCAGTATGTCCACCCTGATCCCATGTTAGGCCTCTTGTCTCCTGCACATGCTGGCTCTCGTCCCCGCTCTTATCTGACCTGAAAAAGTTTCCATATGCTTCACCACCAAAAAGGGGAGGATTTTTAGGGCAGAACAGAAGCTGCTGTTTATCAGACTTGCCCCAGTTTTAAAGTTGCAGTGGTCAGACAGACACAGACGGTTCTACCAAGCAGGCAGAGGGTCCCCGAAGTTCTTCAGCTTTTTTTCAGAATTAATCTAGTTTGGTGGGACGAAGCGCTACAGAGGCCAACCTTCTCCATGGATAGCATGTAGGTATGGAAGAGTGTTTGAAGCAGCATTGTAAACGACCAACGCAGAGAAGGAGAGAAAGATCCAAATGTCCTACTGGAATCACTGGCAAGGTAGGTAGGTGCTATTCTCACACCTAATGAAGGATCATTCTGTAGTTGCATTCTGGCAGGGCAGGGGAATAGGGAGTGAAACTGTAAAATCAGGAGTTGGAAAGCAGCATGGGAAAGACTGAAGCCTGAACTGAAGGTGGTGAAATGACCTTGCGAGATCCGGTCTAATCCGGTGCCCCAAGAGAAGGGGAAACTGTCCCTAGTTGAGGATTAGGGCAGCTGTTGGAGCAGTTCCCCAGTTCTCCTATACATGTCTTAGGGCCCTCCCCTCCTGGACCCTGATTGGCTGGCCAGCCTTGTGGGAAGGCATCAGAGAGCTCTCGTTGAATGAGGTCTACCCGTTCATTTGACAATGCTGTCTATTGTTCGGCTCCATCACAAGAATTAGCATAGGGTCCACTTGCAAAGGCTTTGTAATGCATATGAATGACAGTCTTTGCAGGCATTCCTGTTACCTAGGTAACATGTCATATCCCTTCCCATAGATCCCATCGCCTTGCATAATGCAAAACTTGTTGATTATGATCAAGTGAGGATATTTTTTCTTAATTCAGAGTCAACATTTTTCTCACTGCTAAACGACCCTTACATGACTATCTGTCACAGCACACTAGGAGGTCGTATTCCTTTTGACTTTGCTGAAGACAACTGACACCTGGGCATTGTACTGAGGGATTGAAACGTTGAAAGAAAAGTTGAGTTTGTTGCTGGGAAAATTGGTTTAAAAGGGGGCCCTTGTCTCAAACCTTCGGTTGGCAGCATGGAACAAAAACACAACCGGATCGTCAGGTTCCCAAGCGTTTCTAGACGCATAGAGTCATATCAGTGACTCAAAGCGGTCAGTCTTTCTTTTCTTCTCCCTCTCCTCGTAAGAATGGTTGACTCAGGCTCAGAGGGTAGATGGCATTACTTTGAAGTGATTATATATTTCAGTTAACTTTATACTCCTTAAATCAGCGCTTCTCAACTGGGTAGCCTCAGGACCCACATTAGTCATTAAGTCACAACCCATAAAACGTATATTCCAAAATTGCCATAATCAAGAATGCCATCAGAACACAAACATTGCGCAATAACAACAACAAAACAACGAACAACTTGGGCTAGATTCAACGAAATGGTAAGCCATTTAAACATTGATTAACGTTTAAATATTCATATTATCATCTTTTTAAAGATGAAGGTTTGGCACATCACACCACTCAAAATGCCCAAAACAACGAACATACCCACAAGTTGAGAATAACTGCCTTTTTAAACCCATCATAATAAAACAGAGGAAAGGAAAGTTTGTATACCATATTCTAAAAACAAAAAGTGCTTTACAGCATAACAGGAAATGTCTTAACCAAAGATCTAAAACAGAAGGGCCAATGAAAACCAAATGGGGAAATTGGGGCATATAAGCATGAATTAAATGAGGCTGGGAAAACCAGTGAGAAGTTTACAGACGGTTCCGTCTAATGCACATTATTGGAAAGTTTGTCATTAAGTTAAAGTTTGTTAAATGGGCTGTAGAAGCCCACAAAGGCTATGCTAGTTGATGCTTTATTTTACTTTGTACAGTCATAGCATACAGTGAGGCCAACATGGATGGATGACCTGCTCTCTGTCCTTTCCACGCTCCAATGGAGAGGATGTCATTCAACAGAGTGGGTTCAAGACTATCCTGCACCAACCATGCTCTCTCTCTGCCAGGCAGGCGACAACCCTTCTGTTGGTTCTTAAGCTGATGGCAACCAGCCTGCCCTGCTTTTGCTTTGCTTTGCACGCCGTCCTTTAGTGCCCTAGTAGGTTCCAACAAGGCCTGCTCTTTCACGCCTGATACCCCCCACTGCCCCCCCCCCCCCCCCCTCAACCGTCCCATGAAAATTGACCCCTGGCCTGCAACCCCCCTTTCCCCCATGTCAGTAGAGGAAGTGTGAGGAATGGACTTGGACAACTGTTGCTGGATGTGTCACGGTTGGGTGTGAGAAAAAGAAGAGAGGGAGAGAGAAAGAGAGAGAGAGAGAGGAGAGAGAGGGAGAGAGGAGAGAGAGGGAGGAGGGAGGGAGGGAGGGAGGGAAGGAGAGAAGGGAGGGAGGGAGGGAGGGAGGGAGGAGGAGGAGAGGGATAAAGAGATAAAGAGCAACATCAAAAAAAAGCCTAGGGTTGTCCACTAGAGTTTCATCATCCTCCCGGGTTTGCTGGAAGCAAATTGCCCCCCCCCCCCCCCCCCCCATGGACCATTCCAGGTCGGTGTAAGGTGAGGAGCCAGCCATCCATGAATCCTGTGCCTACAGGTATGGGGTTGAAGAAGGAACTTCCCAGCCGTTTGACCACACACGTTCTTCACAGAGAGGTTCTTGCATCGGGAGCTCTGCATACAAAGGCATGTGTGTGCATGCAGTCACACATGCCCCAGCCCACACCGTTTAAGAGGCACATTACTGTAAAAGTCAGGGCAACAAGTGTACCATGCGCTATGGGTCCTATGTGGTTGGACTGCCGATGAAGAACTCTTTTAAGTTGTCTCTCCCAGAGGTCTATTACTCTGTTACAGACTAAACATTTGATATGCCCATCAATTTTATTTTGATAAATCACTCGCATTACAAATGAACAAGAACTTTTACAAACACACACAGACACACACACACACACACACGCACACACACGCACACGCACACGCACACGCACACACACACACAAACATACAAAGTCCCACACACTGCTATTATGTCCCTATTGTGCTATCCCAGTGGAACAGCAGGAACAGTGGGTTTCAAAACAAAAGCGCCAAAGAATGTTTACACGACAGGTGCAGGTTTTTCATGCAATCCTAAACATGTGCCCCACTCTCCCCACTGATTGTGTTTGAGGACCTGGCTAGGGTGTGGGAGCCTGCTAGGACCCCCATAGCCCCCAAGTCGCCATGCTGTGTTTTCAACCAAAGACCAATTATGTCTTACGGTTGTTTTTTATGTTTTTTTGTAGCTACGGCAACTATTTAGTGTCCTGATTTTATAATTACTGCTTCCAAATCCTTGTACGCAGCACGCCTTAAACACATTAAGGCAAGAAGATGGCCAACCTTACCTTAAGCAACATCTTGCAAAGTGTGTTGTTTGTATGTGTATTTCAAAGCAGTACATGTAACTTTGACGTAATCTCCCACTCACACAGTGCCCCCCCCAGTCATTCACCTCTCCTTTTCACTGGAAGCCTTTGTTGGTGTTACACATTCTAGAACAAACTTTGGCCCTGCTCCACTAATGATTGGAGCGATGCTGCGGGTTTTGCCAGGCCTACAGTTTAGGCTGAGTTGGTCACAGTCATGGCAGCTAACCTTATGCCTTCCCTGTTGTCCCATGTCCCTGCTCCTGTTTTACAATATTTAGATAAGCCTGTTGCCTAGTAGCAGCTGTATCTGCCAAGCAGACTTTGTGCACGGTCTATGCATATTCAAACAGACGGCTGCCTCTACAACGTTAACGCCTGTATTGTGTTAAGGGCCAGCCCTCTCCTTGCTCAGAGGGAACAAATTGCCTGTGGTAAGAAAAAAACAAGACACGGGTTAGGTTGGTTTTTCACTAATAACACTAGTTTGGCGGTTTAGCATTCCCCTCTCTCTACTCTTGCTACCAGAGGATTTGTAGGCGGCACTTCTAGGTGAGTACGAATGCCTTTCTTTCGCTCTCTTTGCTGTGACTTGTATTTCTAAAGGCGGTCGCTGAGGAGAAAGGATGCCTTATGTCTGTAAATAGGAGAGGGCGTCTGTAAATAACAACACCGGTTAGGCTGGCACTTTGACACTTGCTGCAGTGAGCTGTGGTTAACAGATGCTAGGGTTTCCTGGCTGAAAAGGCTTGGCCTGTGTGAACCACCAGTCCTCCTGCCTGACTTTGACAGTCCCAGGCCACAGAGCTAGCTCAGA
>OLKM01001682.1:16152-27281 GCA_900291075.1 Melanogrammus aeglefinus
GAAGGAACTCTCTCCCAGACCGTGCTGAACCACACACGTCTTCACAAGAAGTCTTGCATCGGGACTCTGCAATACACAAAGCATGGTGCTGCAAGTGCAGTCACACATGCCCCACCTCACAACCGTTATAAAGGAGGCACATACTGCTAAAAGTCAGGCAACACGTGTACATGCGCTTAGGTCCTATGTGGTGGACTGCCGATGAAAGAACTCTTGCTAATTGTCTCTCCCAGAGGTCTATTACTGCTGGTACAGACTAAACATTTGATATGCCATCAATTTTATTTTGATAAATCACTCCGCATTACAAATGAACAAGAACTTACAAACACATCAGCAGGACACACACACAACACAACACACGCACACACAGCACACGCACACGCTACACGCACACACACACACAAACATACAAAGCCAACACTGCTAATATGTCCCTATTGTGCTATCCCAGGGAAACGCCAGGAACCAGTGGGGTTCAAAGAACAAAAGCGCCAAAGAATGTTACACGACAGGTGCAGGTTTTCATGCAATCCTAAACATGTGCCCCACTCTCCCCACTGATTGTGTTTGAGACCTGGCTAGGGTGTGGAGCCTGCTAGGACCCACATAGCCTCTCAAGTCGCCATGTTGTGTTTTCAACAAAGACCAATTAGTCTTACGGTTGTTTTTTATGTTTTTTTGTAGCTACGGCAACTATTATGTCCTGATTTTATAATTACTGCTTCCAAATCCTGGTACGCAGCACGCCTTAAACACATTTAAGGACAAGAAGATGGCCAACCTTTACCTTAAAGCAACATCTTGCAAAGTGTGTTGTTTGTATGTGTATTTCAAAGCAGCAGTACATGTAACTTTGACGGAATCTCCCACTCACACAGGTGCCCCCCCCCAGTCATTCACTCTCTTCCTTTCACTGGAAGCCTTTGTTGGTGTTACACACTTCCTAGAACAAACTTTGGCCCTGCTCCACTAATGATTGGAGCGAATGCTGCGCGGGTTTTGCCAGGCCTACAGTTTAGGCTGAGTTGGTCACAGTCATGGCAGCTAACCTTATGCCTTCCCTGTTGTCCCATGTCCCTGCTCCTGTTTTACAATATTTAGATAAGCCTGTTGCCTAGTAGCAGCTGTATCTGCCAAGCAGACTTTGTGCACGGTCTATGCATATTCAAACAGACGGCTGCCTCTACAACGTTAACGCCTGTATTGTGTTAAGGGCCAGCCCTCTCCTTGCTCAGAGGGAACAAATTGCCTGTGGTAAGAAAAAAACAAGACACGGGTTAGGTTGGTTTTTCACTAATAACACTAGTTTGGCGGTTTAGCATTCCCCTCTCTCTACTCTTGCTACCAGAGGATTTGTAGGCGGCACTTCTAGGTGAGTACGAATGCCTTTCTTTCGCTCTCTTTGCTGTGACTTGTATTTCTAAAGGCGGTCGCTGAGGAGAAAGGATGCCTTATGTCTGTAAATAGGAGAGGGCAGGTCTGTAAATACAACACCGGTTAGGGTGGACTTTGACACTTGCTGCAGTGGCTGGTTAACAGAGTGCTAGGGTTTCCTGGCTGAAAGGTTGGCCCTGTGTGGAACCACCAGTCCTCCCTGGCCTGACTTTGACAGTCCCAGGCCACAGAGGCTAGCTCAGAATAGGCTGTTATTTTGGCGAGGTTAGAGGTGACTTTATGATGCCACTAAATGCTAAAAGGCTTCTCTTAACTTGCCTACTGCTGTGTCTATTGTCTCACCCTTAACCAATCTTGGAGACAAATGACGTTAACAATGGCAACAACATTTGGCAACGTTTTTGAAAGAAGCCTTTCCTGTATAGCTCATCAGAATATTTGTGTTTCTAATTATGTTAAGCATATGTCTTTATGTAGGTAATGTAATAAATCTAACATTTAAATAACTATGATCAATATCATTAAAGGTACATTAAAGGAACATTATTACGATTAAGTATGTTAAAAAAATAGGATTCATTTGTTTTTCTCTTCTCTTTATTTCTTGCAATAATATGCGTTTTTAGATGAAAGGTAGAAGTTTGATAGGTGAATTGATAACAAAAGCTGTAAGTGTGGCATCTCTACTTCAATCAGATATGCCGCACTGGCAATGGGGCGTTACCACATCCTTCAACAGTTGCGGGATTATCCAATATAAACCCTGTCCCTCGACTCCTCAGGACTAAGATACCCAGAGCAAAGCCTTAAGTGGAGTTTAGTTTAGTTTATCTTTCAATCAGCATAAACAGTCACACGAGTATTTTCAGTTTGATTGAAATCCAAAGCTGAACAATGGCAGAGTGCTGTTTGCAGCCCTATTTCTAGACAACATATTGTCCAGTCCTCTGTGTTTTCCATTGCTGGGAGAAGTGCCATTTACTCGTTGGGGTTGGCTCGGAACAATGGAGCAGATTCCATGAGCCGTTTTCTGTTGTTCCCGGCTCACTCAGGGAAAACGCTCTCAGATTGGCAGTTATTTTTAGGACGACTGTAAATTGTGGGTGATCGTTGATGTATTTCTCTTTCTCAAAGCAGCCTCTGGGAAAAGCAGGATGGTAAAGAGAGAGTGTGTGTTCATGTGGGGCACCATTTGGCACTTTGGCTTTGGCCGGCTTCTGCTTTCTGCTATTTGCAGAGGTGTGTTTGTGGGGAGCCATATTTAAGGCCATTCCAGAACAACCATCAACCTTGACCCAAATATGGGGGACAGTTAGCCTGTGCGTCGACAGCAGAGTTTGTGCAAATGAACACTGACTGTTTAAGTGAAAGTTTTCCACAAGACGGAATTTCCGCCTTTCAACAGTAGCCCCCCCGGCACAGAAACAGTAATCTTTTGATAGGGGTGGACGATAAATCGAATCACAATAAAACCTATCGTGATTTTGATATGTTTTTTTCCAATATGCATTGAACAGCATCAACAATGACTAAGGCTCAGCGCTCCGAGTCAGTAAAATGCGTTCAAGCAGCATCCAATAGGCTACGTCAGGATGTAAATGCATGCAGCGGCCCAAATCCCCAGAGGGAAATCCCAGTACTCTGGGTGCCACTCAGGTAATTCTGTATGCAAAACCGAGAGGGTTAAGCGTCTTGAATACATAGTTAAACGCCGCTGTGATATGTCTGTTGTGTATTTTATACACAACATCACCCCGTTGCTCTCTTTTTTTGTATTCTGAAGCAACTCTGATTCAGAGCACTGTTCATTTCCTGTATCCTGAAGCACTGGCAAACTCAGTGGACAGTTTTTATAAGATTTTGATATGGTCAGAGCTGTTTCGGTCATGTATTTTTCATGTTTGTGTCGCGTTGATGTTCAATTCAAAGTCTCTGAGGGAAGGGAGTCATGAAGCGAGGCATGTTATAAGGTTTTGACAAAAAAACATATGGGTATTTTTACTGATTATTGACAAGTAATACATTTAATGTCATTATATTGTATTCAGGCTTGAGTCAGAACCAAAGTGCCCTGTTAACACAATAATTACCAGATATCGTAATAATTATAGTATTGGCAATGTATCATGATATCGATTTTGGCCTTATCGTCCAGCCCTACCCGTTGAATTTATTTTACATTATTTTGTTTGTTTCATAAGACCCAGTCCACAGAACAGTCCACAGGAAAACAGACTGCAGAGTGACATGATCTTTGTTCAGACATGAATCCATTGAAAACAGCATTGGGTTTGATAGGGAATACAATTCAATATTTAAAATAAACTTTTTTCATGGATTCGATTAGGGTAAATTACGCTATCAAATTATCTTTTTCCATCTGGACAGAAACAACAAGAATCGCCGAGGTGAGATGAAACAGAGGCATTTGGGGGAATGAGGACTTGAAGAAGGTGTGATTTAACTGCTTCCTTCTTATAACAGTGTTAACGGACCCCTCACAACAACATGGCTGTCTTTTATCTGTGTCTTTACCAGTGTTTACCGAGGGCAGGTGGGTGTGGGTCTGGTGCTGGTCAACATAAGGTCTTTTTTTAGTGATCTATTCCTCCCCCCACCCCACCACTGAGACGTGGGGGCACAGAGTGTTTTATCAATGCACACATACACAAGGTCTTCCATTTGGCTTGGTTTGTTGATTAGTCATACAACGCTGCCAAGTGTAATACGTTAATTATAGCTCATTAAAATAAAACGTTGGGACCAGACTTCAACTTGGATGAGGTAGTGCTAACTGCATTCCAAACCATGTATGAACATTTGCAGAGAGAGAGAGAGCGACAGAGAGAGAGAGAGAGAGACAGAGAGTCTTTGTACCGCAGTATTGGTGTACTGAAACCTGTGTTTCACTACCTCTATTATCGATGAGCGAATGTTCTACAGTCTGCCTCATTGTCTTTCTTTTTTATAATACCACACTACACACACATTCTACCCTTGACAAATATAACTAGGAAATTGGTATTATCCTATCAATACATACTGTATATTTCTGTTAGGCCGCATTTCCTTTAATCAATAAATATCTGTTACGACGGGTGAACGTAAAGACAACCGGGGTAAACAACGAAGGCCCTGTCAGTATCATGTGAATGCTATAGTGTGTAGATCATAGGCGGCAAAGGATGTCACAGTTCACAGACAAACAGCAGAGCCAACGGACTCTCTGCCGTTGGTGTTCCAGACCCGTTTAGCTAATAACTGACCTTTCACCAAGGGGCCGTCTTCCTACTTATCTGCTCGTGTCCACAAGGGTCCCAGCAGGTCGGCTCCCAGCCGGCACCAACATGACAGGTTATTAATCGTGGAGAAAAACTCCCTTTCTAACTGGTACACACAAATAGATACATTCTTTCACATGCATGCACATAGAACATCCACGCACGCACACACACACACACACGCACACACACACACACACAGGCACAAACACACCAACACACTTATGTAAATACGCACACACACACACTCTCACCCATGTGCGGTACTCAATCACATAAAAAAAATCATTGCATATAAAACGCACGCGCACACACATGTGCACAATACATATATCCCCACCACACACACACACACACTCACACACCAACTCCTGATCGGCAGTCAGGAGTTGGACGCCTGGCCTCCTGCCAAGGCTGAGAGGAGGATAAGCCGTGGTGCTCCAGACCGAGGCGCTCCCGGCCATGGCGCTCCGGGCCGTGGCGCTCCGGGCCGAGGCGTTCCGTGTTCTCCGCTGTTGTTTCGGTCCTCTTCCCAGGCGGACCCGGAGGAGGGGCAGGACCGGTTCTCCCTGTAACGATTACATCGTGCTGTAACGATTACACCGTTACAGCATAATAGCGTAGGTTGTAGTTGTACCCTTCACATCAGGAAATACAGTATAAATCATTGGACCGGTGGGAACATACGGCCCTGCTTCAGTTACAGGGACTAATGGCCAAACACACTTGAGCTGAAAGTAAATCAGCGTGGGGGTTGTCTATGCCTCGATATAAATCTGGGATGAAAAACCCTTTTGTGTGTGTGTGTGTGTGTGTGTGTGTGTGTGTGTGTGTGTGTGTGTGTGTGTGTGTGTGTGTGTGTGTGTGAGAGTGTGTGAGTGAGTGTGTGAGAGTGGTGTTGTGTGTGTGTGTGTGTGTGTGAGATGGAGAGAGAGCGAGAGAGAGAGAGAGAGAGAGAGAGATTAATTGTGTGTGAATGTGTGCGTGCGTGTATGTATGTGATCACGTGCATTCAGGGAGGGGATATTTACAGCTTAGGCCCCCTTTTTGAAAGCTTCATTATATGTAGCCCTATTCCAGCCCCTCCTGCCAGTGTCTAATCTATCCTCTCGGCAACAGACTCCAGCTTACCAGGGGGTCTTGTACTCTCTTTTGTGACCTCTCAAACTTATCAGCACCCCTCCCTTGTCGTAAACCCAGCATTCGCCTGAACAAAAAAACAAAAAAAGCAGCAGTCAACTTCTCCAAAATATCCCCACTACTAATTCACACTTCTCTAATTAGTTGACCTCTAAAGGCTATCAACTGTTACCTTTGGGTAATAAATATGTGATTAAGGTTATGGTTTTGTTGCGCATGCAGTCCAACCTGGCCATATGCAGAGAGTCACGACAGAGCTTTAGCTAGTTCCTGGTGCTGCTCTTCGGGCCAGATGGCCTTCTCATTATGGAGCACACAGTGAGACCCGCACACACATACACAGGTGGCGCACAGCTCCTGTTACCCAACCATGTGCTCTTTCTCATTCTCTACCTGGCCATGTTGAGAGCAAATGGTCGGTGTGGGCCTCCTGGTATCTGCAATGGCGATACAAGGAGGAAGAGAGTACATGGTGATGTGTGTGTGTGTGTGTGTGTGGTTGTGTCCTTTCTGTGTCTGTGTCTGTGTCTGTGTGAGAGAGAAGAGAGAGAGATAATTTGTGTGTATGTAGGTGCGTGCGTGTATGTATGTGATCACGTTGTGTGTGTGTGTGTGTGTGTGTGTGTGGTGTGTGTTGTGTGTGTGTGTGTGTGTGTGTGTGGTGTGTGTTGGTGTGTGTGTGTGTGTGTGTGTGGTGTGTGTGTGGTGTGTGTGTTGTGTGTTTGTGTTTAATCCCATAGCTCATAGTTAGGGAGGCTACATGCTCATGTGGAGCCCTCTGATGTAATGAAATAATAGTAGTGTGTTTAGCAGTAAACATAGTCACCATGGGGACAGTGGAAGAGTAGTTTGCTTGGCACTATGGTCATTTTTGAAGGCCAGGGACTGCCCACAGGGCACACTTGGCAGCACTTGTGAAAGGACTTAGGCTTATTCTTGATTCACCGCCTTCCTCTCATCACACACACACACACACTCACACACACCACACACACACCACACACACACACACACACACACACACACACACACACACACACACACACACACACACACACACACACACACACGCACGCAGCAAACATTACCTCACCCTGGCAATGTTTGTTTTGAAGGTAAAATACAGGTAGCCTGACAATGGCTTAAGTCCCACTCCTTTGAGCCGGGAGGAGGAACAGAGCCTATCAGCACTGTTGGAGTTGGAAAACAGAGTCAATCCTTGGCAGATATCCATATTATCAATGTAGCTCGTTTCCTTTGAGGACTGTTAAAACCTGCTTTCCTTAGTTATAGACCGTGTAAATAGAGGCGTGATGTTCTTGATGAAGCCATGTTGTCAGTAGGGGACTCGTTGAGTATTTGGGACGCCGGGTCTCTATTTTGCTAAGGTACAGCTCTGGCGCTCCACCTGCTAGTCACAGCACATTGAGCCCTGAGCTTGGTGATTGCTAGCAACACTGCTGTAATGATCAGCTGGCAGGGTCCAGAGCCCTGAGCTTCAGGGAGCTAGATCAAAGGGGGCACACCAACGGTGTCCTCTATAAAGGGCAGCGTGACCTATTTAGTAAAAGCAACCTGCTTCGTATGCCGTGATCACCTCCAAGTGTATAGATACCTACTGCGGAGCCACATGACCTGGGGGAGGCGGGGGTGTTTATCCCCTGGCTGTCGATCAGACATGTAGGTTCTGCTGGCTTCATGGTTTTGGGAGGCTTTATTAGAACGTCCTAGGAAAGCTGAGAAATTCAGTTCACAGCCTAATTGTGTCGGAGACGGTCTGTCCCTCCTTATCTGTGACCTGTTCTGCTGTGTACAGTGTGTAATTTGGACGGCGTCTCTCCCTCTACCGCCCACTCTTTTCCCTCTATCTGTCTCGTATAGCTATCTCTTGTTAGATGGATAGTTAGCATAGTATCAATCGCCGCTCTATCTATCTCTCTCGGGCCTCTCTCAGTGGTCTCCCTGTGTTGTGCAGAGCCAGTGGACATTGGTTCAACCCCGCCCTATTTCCCCCCTCAGAGAGAGCGGCTTTGAGCTCCTCCTCATCCCTCCACCCTGGCGCGGGACCTGCTGTCTGGCTGAGCGTGTCCACCTGTCCCCTTAATCACGGGGCACTAGGCACCCACAACACACAAATGCACACAAAAAACACACGCATACAAACAAATGCTCAAACACATACATACACATTGAAACAGCGACAACATACATACACATTCATGCTCCAGTACCGAGGTGTAGTTACAACATTTTCTTACGTACTGAAACACACATACATCATACACAAACTGCTTCCACAGAAACACGTAAACACGTCCGCACACAGCTCACAAACATTATCCACAGAAACACGCATGACAACTCTCTCTCCCAGACACACAGATACACACACACACACACACACACACACACACACACACACACACACACACACACACACACACACACACACACACACACACACACACACACACACACACACACACACACACACACACACACACACACACACACACACACACACACACACTGCTCGCACACACACACAGCCAGCCACAGATGGATGCACGTAAAGAACCCAAACTAGCACATTGTCCCCATATGGACTGGTCTCCGTGCGCCCAGCTCAGCGTTCACACCTTGTCTGTTTGATGAAGCTCTGATGCGTGATGAGCGTCGTTACTACGTGACCGCATTCCCGGAAGCCCCCCAGCTGCGACGTGACGTGGGAGATAGTATGACTATGGTTTAGTTCACTATGGTTTCGAAAAAGCATGCGCACGCCCCACACATTAAACTCCCAGGCCTCGGTGTAATCCTCTCCCTCTCTCCTCCCTCCCTCAGCTCTGATTGGGTAGAGATCCTGGAGCCGCGCTCGCGGGAGCGCATGTACGTCAACCTGGCCTCCGGAGAGTGCGGCTGGGAGCCTCCGCTGGGAGCCCCCGTACGGCAGGCCGACGGCAACCAGTGGTGGGAGCTGTTCGAGCCCCCAGGAGCGGCGCGCTCTACTACTGCAACTCAGTGTGGCGCCGCCGCACCGTCTGCACCGGCCCAGCGGTGGGGGACATCGTGGCCCCTCTCGCAGCTCCAGGCCATGGAAGCGCTCCAAGAGAGGGCCAAGCGCGCCGGCACGCGCCCCCGGGACCCCGGCAGCAGCCCCCCCCGCAGCACGGCTCCCTGGCAGCACCGGAGCCAGGCCACCGGGCCCCGCCTGGGCGAGCAGCCCCGAGACGGGCCCGCCCTCCCAGGGCCCCCGGAGAGCAGCGAGAGGAGGAGCCGGACGCGACGAGCTGCCGCGGCGGCGGTTGGGCGGCTCTCGGGCGGCGCGGCGGCGTAAAGCCGTCCCCAGGGAGACGGGCAGCAGCAGCAACCGAAAGTACAGCGCTGACGGCAAAGGAGCCCCGAGGTATGATCCCTACTGGAGCACCCCAGCGTGTGTGTGTGTGTGGTTAGTCTGTGTGTTTGATGTAAGTGTTGCTGGGGCACGGGGGATAGTTAGACCTATTTTAAACATGTGAGTACAGTCGTACAGCCAGACGAGTTTCAAATGAGGCGGGAGAATATTTTGACTTTGGACTCAGTTCACCAAGATCAGGTAACTGCTGCTTTATTTTCCTTCTCACTTATCTACATTCCATATGCCCTGCTTTCCATAGTATCCCCCATGTGAACGTGACCGTGCCATTTCACTAAAAACGCACCAAATGTGGAGAGGTGGCGGGGAAGGCAACCGTGTGTGTTGTGTTGTGTGTGTGTGTGTGTGTTGTTGTGTGTGTGTGTGTGTGTGTGTGGTGTGTGTGTGTTGTGAAAATTGTGTTTGTGCGTGTGTTGTATCGTGTGTGGTGTGTGCCTGTGCTGTGTGTGTGTGTGTTGTTGTGTGTGTGTGTGTGTGTGGTGAGTGTAGAGGGAGGAGAGTGGGGAGTTGGGGCTATACATATTCCGATCCAGCGTGACAACCCCCCACTTCTCACTGGTGTTGCTGGTGAGAGCGGCCTCTAACACGTAATCATTCACTCAGCCCATCATCGCTCTGCCACTGGAGCTAACCCCATCTTCTCCCCTGCTGGATTCCACACATGCCCACCTCTATCTCTCCCTGCCAACACCACGGGTTCTGCCTTAGTGCCCGACTCACTGGGTGCGTGTGTCGTGTGTTGTGTGTGCCTTGGGTGGTGTGTGCTTGTGTGTCTGTGTTGTGTGTGTGGTGTGTGTGTTGTGGTGTGTGTTGCTGTGTGTGTGTGTGTGTGTGTGACTGTGGTGTGTGTGTGTGTGGTGTGTGTGGTGGTGTCGTGTCGTGTTGGTGTGTGTCGTGTGCTGTGTGTGTGTGTGGTTGCCTGAACACACCACCACCAACAAAGTTTTGCCTATAACGCACCTTTCAATTCTTCTCCTTAAACAAAACCCCCCCCCCACCACTTCCTTCTCCGGCCCTATGACCTCCAGACCTAAATGCTGCTCGTCTCAGACGAGGAGGAGGGGGGGACTGAAAGCTCTGAACCCATGCTGAACAACCAGGAGTCGGGACTCTGGCCTGCGCAGGCTCATTCGAGCATATAATCGTTGTGTTCGCGGGCATCCCAAGATAGTCCGTATGAGACGACTACCCGGGCGTCGTCACTGACGGCCCTACGCTGACACGTTCTCCTCGACCGCCCGTCTCCCAACTTCTTCTTTATCTTGTGATACCCCCCCCCCGTACCCCAGCTCCTACTCTCACGCATAACCCATGTTGGTTCCCCATTAAGCGTTTCAGCCATTCATCAGTTCTCTATTGATGGACTCAATTACAGTGCCTGTAATCGTGTTGTGCAAGCGCCCAATCTATGTGTGGGTGCGGTTCCAATCCCAATCCCACCTGAAAAGTCCTTTCTCCCTGGTCATTGTCATGGACTCAAGCTTTCTTCCCTAAACACCCCTCTCCTCTCCCATACCAAACCACCCCCTCCCTTACTCCGGCCCAGCCTCCGTCGAGGATTCCCTGGGTGTGGAGTCACCAGCCTCATGACTCCTATGGTGTCGTAATGCCCAGCTTCAGCCACCCTCATGGCCCAGCAACACGTTCCACATGGCCACCCCTCTCGCCCTAGGAAACGGTAATTAGAACCTCCATCGAGCACCCACACGCAACGCTGAGAGAGGGCCGGAATGTGACCTGCTAGATGATGAAAACAAACTCGGTGGCCTCTAATAGTTGAGCCGGGCGGGGCTATGGTTGTAAGGTCGTGAGGTGGGGAGGAAGGCAGGTGGGGTTGAGCATTAAAGGACCACCACCAGCACAGAGCTTCTGTATCAATGTTGAATCAGACCCCA
>OLKM01001682.1:27306-97306 GCA_900291075.1 Melanogrammus aeglefinus
CAGTTTTTAAAGGACGACTGTAAATTGGTGGGGTGATCGTTCGCATCGTATTTCTCTGTTCCGTCAATAGCAGCCTCTGGGAAAAGCAGGATAGTAGCAGAGATGTGTGTTGCAGTGGGCACGCATTGTGGCAACCTTATATTGAGCTTTGCCGGCTTCTTGCTTTCTCTATTGCATGAGGTGTGGTTTGTGGGTGAGCCATATTTAAGGGCCATTCCAGACAACCATCACCTTGACCCGAAAGTATGGGACAGTTGACCTTGCGTGACACAAGGTTTTGTCAAAATAAACACTGACTGTTTAAGGTGCAAAAGTGTTTGCCAACAAGACTGAACAATCATTTCTCCCGCCTTTCAACAGTACCCCCCTGGCCCAGCGAAACAGTACCATCTTTGCATAGGGTGACGAGTAAGATCGAATCACGAAAAAACCTACTCGTGATTTGATAGTTTTTTTCGTTCCCAATATGCATTGAACAGCATCAACCAATGGACTAAGGCTCAGCGCTCCGATCTAAAATGCGGTTCAGCAGCATCCAATAGCTCACGTCAGCGATGTAAATGCACGCACGCCCAAGATCCCTCCAGAGGAAATCCCAGTACTCTGTCCACGTCAGTAATGCTCTCGTCATCAACCGAGAGGGTACGCGTCTGAATACATAGTTAAACGCCGCTGTGATATCTTTTTTATTATACACCAACATCACCCCCCCCCCGCCGTTGCTCTCTTTTTTGTGATTCTGATAGCACCTCTGATTCAGAGCACTGTTCAATCTTCCTGTTCACCTGAAGCGACTGCAAAACTCAGTGGACAGTTTTCTAGATCTTGAGTATGGTCAGAGCTGTTTCGTCATGGCGTATTTTTTCCATGTTTGTGTCGCGGTGTGATGTGTCAAGGTTCAAAGTCTGAGAACAGGGGAGTTCATCGAAAAGCGAGGCATTATTATAACGTTTTGACAAAAAAACCATATGGGTATTTTACTGATTATGACGAATAATACATTTAATTTCATTAATAGTGTAAATTCAGGCTTGAGGTCAGAGACCACAATGCCCTTTAAACAAAATACATTACCAGAATCGACAACTTAATATGGGCAATGGTAATCGATATCGAGTTTCGCCTATCGTGCTCCAGCCCATTCCCTTGAATTTTAATCTATCTTACATTACTTTGTTTGTTTCATAAAGACCCAGTCCACAGAACATCCTAACTAGGAAAACATACTGCATGAGTGCACATATCTTGTTCAGACCTGGGAATCCATTGAAAACAGCATTGGTTTGAGTAGGGCCATACAGATTCATATTTAAAATAAACTTTTTTCATGGATTCGATTAAGGGTGAAAGATTACGCTAGTCTGCGAAATATGCTTTTCCATCTGGGACAAAACCACACACGAATCGCCGAGTGAGATGAAACAAGCGTTCAATTTGGGAATGAGGACTTGCCAGAGAGGTGTGATTTAAACTGCTTCCTTGCTATAACAGTGGGTAACCACGACGCCCTCACCAACAACATGGCTGTCTTTTATCTGTTGTCTTTACCCAGTGTTTACCGAGGCAGGTGGGTGTTGGGTCCGGTGCTGGGTCAACATAAGGTCTTTTTTTAGTGATCTATTTCTCCCCCCACCCCACCACTGAGACGTGGCGGCACAGAGTGTTTATATCAATGCACACATACACAAGGTCTTCCATTTGGCTTGGTTTGTTGATTAGTCATACAACGCTTGCCAATTGTAATACGTTAATTATAGCTCATTAAAATAAAACGTTGGGACCAACTCAACTTTGGATGAGGTATGCTGCAACTGCATTCCAAACACCATGTATGAACATTGTGCAGAGAGAAGAGAGAGAGCGACAGAGAGAGAGAGAGAGACAGAGGAGTCTTTGTACCGCAGTATTGGTGTACTGAAACCTGTGTTCACTACCTCATTATCGATGAAGGCCGAATGTTCTACAATTCTGCCTCAATTTCTTCTTTTTATAATACACACACTACACACACATTCTACCCTTGACAAATATAATCAGAAATTGTATTATCCTATCAATACATACTGTATATTCTTGTTAGGCGCCGCATTTTCCTTTAATCACATATATAAATCTGTACGACGGTTGAACGTAAAGACCAACCGGGGTAAAACAACGAAGGCCCTGTCAGTATGCAGTGAATGCTATAGTGTGTAGATCATAGGCGGCAAAGGGATGTCACAGTTTCACAGACAAACAGCAGAGCCAACCGAACTCTCTGCCGTTGGTGTTCCAGACCCGTTTAGCTAATAACTGACCTTTCACCAAGGGGCCGTCTTCCTACTTATCTGCTCGTGTCCACAAGGGTCCCCAGCAGGTCGGCTCCCAGCCGGCACCAACATGACAGGTTATTAATCGTGGAGAAAAACTCCCTTTCTAACTGGTACACACAAATAGATACATTCTTTCACATGCATGCACATAGAACATCCACGCACGCACACACACACACACACACACGCACACACACACACACACAGGCACAAACACACCAACACACTTATGTAAATACGCACACACACACACTCTCACCCATGTGCGGTACTCAATCACATAAAAAAAATCATTGCATATAAAACGCACGCGCACACACATGTGCACAATACATATATCCCCACCACACACACACACACACACTCACACACCAACTCCTGATCGGCGGTCAGGAGTTGGACGCCTGGCCTCCTGCCAAGGCTGAGAGGAGGATAAGCCGTGGTGCTCCAGACCGAGGCGCTCCCGGCCATGGCGCTCCCGGCCATGGCGCTCCGGGCCGTGGCGCTCCGGGCCGAGGCGTTCCGTGTTCTCCGCTGTTGTTTCGGTCCTCTTCCCAGGCGGACCCGGAGGAGGGGCAGGACCGGTTCTCCCTGTAACGATTACATCGTGCTGTAACGATTACACCGTTACAGCATAATAGCGTAGGTTGTAGTTGTACCCTTCACATCAGGAAATACAGTATAAATCATTGGACCGGTGGGAACATACGGCCCTGCTTCAGTTACAGGGACTAATGGCCAAACACACTTGAGCTGAAAGTAAATCAGCGTGGGGGTTGTCTATGCCTCGATATAAATCTGGGATGAAAAACCCTTTTGTGTGTGTGTGTGTGTGTGTGTGTGTGTGTGTGTGTGTGTGTGTGTGTGTGTGTGTGTGTGTGTGTGTGTGTGTGTGTGTGTGTGTGTGTGTGTGTGTGTGTGTGTGTGTGTGTGTGTGAGAGAGAGCGAGAGAGAGAGAGAGAGAGAGAGAGATAATTTGTGTGTATGTGTGCGTGCGTGTATGTATGTGATCACGTGCATTCAGGGAGGGGATATTTACAGCTTAGGCCCCCTTTTTGAAAGCTTCATTATATGTAGCCCTATTCCAGCCCCTCCTGCCAGTGTCTAATCTATCCTCTCGGCAACAGACTCCAGCTTACCAGGGGGTCTTGTACTCTCTTTTGTGACCTCTCAAACTTATCAGCACCCCTCCCTTGTCGTAAACCCAGCATTCGCCTGAACAAAAAAACAAAAAAAGCAGCAGTCAACTTCTCCAAAATATCCCCACTACTAATTCACACTTCTCTAATTAGTTGACCTCTAAAGGCTATCAACTGTTACCTTTTGGTAATAAATATGTGATTAAGGTTATGGTTTTGTTGCGCATGTGCAGTCCAACCTGGCCATATGCAGAGCGTCACGACAGAGCTTTAGCTAGTTCCTGGTGCTGCTCTTCGGGCCAGATGGCCTTCTCATTATGGAGCACACAGTGAGACCCGCACACACATACACAGGTGGCGCACAGCTCCTGTTACCCAACCATGTGCTCTTTCTCATTCTCTACCTGGCCATGTTGAGAGCAAATGGTCGGTGTGGGCCTCCTGGTATCTGCAATGGCGATACAAGAGGAAAGAGAACATGGTGTGTGTGTGTGTGTGTGTGTGTGTGTGTCTGTGTCTGTGTCTGTGTCTGTGTGTGAGAGAGAGAGAGAGATAATTTGTGTGTATGTGTGCGTGCGTGTATGTATGTGATCACGTGTGTGTGTGTGTGTGTGTGTGTGTGTGTGTGTGTGTGTGTGTGTGTGTGTGTGTGTGTGTGTGTGTGTGTGTGTGTGTGTGTGTGTGTGTGTGTGTGTGTGTCTGTGTGTGTGTGTGTGTGTGTGTGTGTGTGTGTTTAATCCCATAGCTCATAGTTAGGGAGGCTACATGCTCATGTGGGCCTCTGTATGAAATAATAGTAGTGTGTTTAGCAGTAAACATAGTCACCATGGGGGACAGTGGAAGAGTAGTTTGCTTGGCACTATGGGTCTATTTTTGAAGCCAGGGACTGCCACAGGGCACACTTGGCAGCACTTGTGAAAGGACTAGGCTTATTCTTGATTCACCGCCTTCCTCTCTCACACACACACACACACACACACACACACACACACACACACACACACACACACACACACACACACACACACACACACACACACACACACACACACATACACACACACACACACGCACGCAGCAAACATTACCTCACCCTGGCAATGTTTGTTTTGAAGGTAAAATACAGGTAGCCTGACAATGGCTTAAGTCCCACTCCTTTGAGCCGGAGGAGGAACAGAGCCTATCAGCACTGTTGGAGTTGGAAAACAGAGTCAATCCTTGGCAGATATCCATATTATCAATGTAGCTCGTTTCCTTTGAGGACTGTTAAAACTGCTTTCCATTAGTTAAACCGTAAATAGAGGCGTGTTTGATGAAGCCATGTTGTCAGTAGGGACTCGTTGAGTATTTGGACGCCGGGTCTCTATTTGCTAAGTACAGCTCTGGCGCTCCACCTGCTAGTCACAGCAGCACATTGAGCCTGAGCTTGGTGATTGCTAGGCAACACTGGCTGTAATGATCAGCTGGCAGGGTCCAGAGCCCTGAGCTTCAGGGAGCTAGATCAAAGGGGGCACACCAACGGTGTCCTCTATAAAGGGCAGCGTGACCTATTTAGTAAAAGCAACCTGCTTCGTATGCCGTGATCACCTGCAAGTGTATAGATACCTACGGCGGAGCCACATGACCTGGGGGAGGGGGGGTGTTATCCCCTGGCTGTCGATCAGACATGTAGGTCTGCTGGCTTCATGGTTTGGGAGGCTTTATTAGAACGTCCTAGTAAAGCTGAGAAATTCAGTTCACAGCCTAATTGTGTCGGAGACGGTCTGTCCCTCCTTATCTGTGACCTGTTCTGCTGTGTACAGTGTGTAATTTGGACGGCGTCTCTCCCTCTCCCGCCCACTCTTTTCCCTCTATCTGTCTCTTATAGCTATCTCTTGTTAGATGGATAGTTAGCATAGTATCAATCGCCGCTCTATCTATCTCTCTCGGGCCTCTCTCAGTGGTCTCCCTGTGTTGTGCAGAGCCAGTGGACATTGGTTCAACCCCGCCCTATTTCCCCCCTCAGAGAGAGCGGCTTTGAGCTCCTCCTCATCCCTCCACCCTGGCGCGGGACCTGCTGTCTGGCTGAGCGTGTCCACCTGTCCCCTTAATCACGGGGCACTAGGCACCCACAACACACAAATGCACACAAAAAACACACGCATACAAACAAATGCTCAAACACATACATACACATTGAAACAGCGACAACATACATACACATTCATGCTCCAGTACCGAGGTGTAGTTACAACATTTTCTTACGTACTGAAACACACACATACATCATACACAAACTGCTTCCACAAGAAACACGTAAACACGTCCGCACACAGCTCACAAACATTATCCACAGAAAACACGCATGACAACCTCTCTCTCCCAGACACACAGATACACACACACACACACACACACACACACACACACACACACACACACACACACACACACACACACACACACACACACACACACACACACACACACCACACACACACACACACACACACACACACACACACACACACACACACACACACACACACACACACACACACACACACACTGCTCGCACACACACACAGCCAGCCACAGATGGATGCACGTAAAGAACCCAAACTAGCACATTGTCCCCATATGGACTGGTCTCCGTGCGCCCAGCTCAGCGTTCACACCTTGTCTGTTTGATGAGCTCTGATGCGTGATGAGCGTCGTACTACGTGACCGCATCCCGGAAGCCCCCCAGCTGCGACGTGACGTGGGAGATAGTATGACTATGGTTTAGTTCACTATGGTTTCGAAAAAGCATGCGCACGCCCCACACATTAAACTCCCAGGCCTCGGTGTAATCCTCTCCCTCTCTCCTCCCTGCCCTCAGCTCTGATTGGGTAGAGATCCTGGAGCCGCGCTCACGGGAGCGCATGTACGTCAACCTGGCCTCCGGAGAGTGCGGCTGGGAGCCTCCGCTGGGAGCCCCCGTACGGCAGGCCGACGGCAACCAGTGGTGGGAGCTGTTCGACCCCCAGAGCGGGCGCTTCTACTACTACAACTCGGTGGGCCGCCGCACCGTCTGGCACCGGCCCCAGGGTGGGGACATCGTGCCCCTCTCGCAGCTCCAGGCCATGAAGCGCTCCAAGGAGGCCAAGCGCGCCGGCACGCTGCCCCCGGACCGGCAGCAGCCCCCCCCGCAGCACGGCTCCCTGGGCAGCACCGGGAGCCAGGGCCACCGGGCCCCGCTGGGCGAGCAGCCCCGAGACGGCCCGCCCCCCAGGGCCCCGGAGAGCAGCGAGAGGGAGGAGCCGGACGCCGAGCTGCCGGCGGCGGCGGTGGCGGCGGCGGCGGCGGCGGAGAGCCGTTCCCAGGGAGACGGCAGCAGCAGCACCGAGTACAGCGCTGACGGCAAGGAGCCCCTGAGGTATGATCCCTACTGGAGGACCCCCAGCGTGTGTGTGTGTGTGTGTTTAGTCTGTGTGTTTATGTACGTTGCTGGGCCTACGGGGGGATAGTTAGACTATTTTAACATGTGAGTTACAGTCCTACCAGACGAGTTTCAAATGAGGCGGTGAGAATATTTTGACTTTTGACTCAGTTCACCAATCAGTAACTGCCTTTTTATTTTCCTTCTCACTTATCTTTACATTCCATATGCCCTGCGTTTCCATAGTATCCCCCATGAACCGTGACCGGCCATTTCACTAAAACGCTACCAAATGGGGAGAGGGTGGGCTGGGGGAAGGCAACGTGTGTGTGTGTGTGTGTGTGTGTGTGTGTGTGTGTGTGTGTGTGTGTGTGTGTGTGTGTGTGTGTGTGTGTGTGTGTGTGTGTGTGTGTGTGTGTGTGTGTGTGTGTGTGTGTGTGTGTGTGTGTGTGTGTGTGTGTGTGTGTGTGTGTGTGTGTGTGTGTGTGTGTGTGTGTGTGTGTGTGTGTGTGTTTGTGCGTGTGTGCGTGGTGCGTGCGTGCGTGTGTGTGTGTGTGTCTGTGTGTGTGTCTGTGTCTGTGTGTGTGTGTGAGTGTGAGTGTGAGTGTGAGTGTGAGAGGGAGGAGGAGGTGGGGGAGTTGGGGGGGGCTATACATATTAGATAGCGTGACAACTCCCCCTCATCTCACTGGTGTTGCTGGTGGAGAGCGGCCTCTAACAGTAAGTCATTCACTCAGCCCATCATGTGCTCTGCACTGGAGCTAACCGCCATCTCTCCCTCCCTGCTGGATTCCACACATGCCACCTCTATTCTGCCTGGCCCAGGGCCACTGGGTTCTGCCTTAGTGCCCGACTCACTGTGTGCGTGTGTGTGTGTGTGTGTGTGTGTGTGTGTGTGTGTGTGTGTGTGTGTGTGTGTGTGTGTGTGTGTGTGTGTGTGTGTGTGTGTGTGTGTGTGTGTGTGTGTGTGTGTGTGTGTGTGTTGTGTGTGTGTGTGTGTGTGTGTGTGTGTGTGTGTGTGTGTGTGTGTGTGTGTGTGTGTGTGTGTGTGTGTTTGCTGACCACCACCACCAACCAAAGTTTTGCCTACGCCCATTTCATTTTCCTTAAACAACCCCCCCCCCCACCACTCCTTCTCCGGCTATGACCTCAGACCAAATGCTGCAGCTCGCTCAGCGGAGAGGGGGGGGGATGAAAGTCTGAACCCAGTGTGAACCACCAGGAGTGGGACTCTGGCCTGCGGCAGCTCTTCGACATACAATCTGTTGTGTTCAGGGGATCCAAAGAGAGTCCGTATGAGAAGTAGGGTGTCACTGGGTACACTGACACGTTCTTCGAGCGTCTCCCAACCTTGTTTATCTTGTGTACCCCCCCCCCCCCAGCCTCATCAGCTAATGTTGTTCCATTAACGTTCAGCATCATCAGTTCTATGATGGACTCCACATACAGTGCCTGTAAGTGTGTGTGCTGTGGTGGGTCGGTTAATCCAATCAGGGTCCTTCTCCCTGGTCAATTGTCATGACTCAAGCTTTCCTAAAACCCCCTCCTCTCCATACCAAACCACCCCCTCCCTTATTAGGCCAGCTGTGAGGATCCCTGGGTGGTGGAGTCACCAGCTCATGACTCCTATGGTGTGATAGCCAGCTCAGCCATATGGCAGCACACGTTAACATTGGCCACCCCTCTCAGTAGGGGTAATTAGAAACCTCCATCGAGCACCACCACGCAACGCTGAGAGGAGGGCCGGAATGTGACTGCTAGATGGATGAAAACAAACTCGGTGGTCTAATGTTGAGCCGGGCGGGGGGCTATGGTGTAAGGTCGATGGGTGGGGGAGGAAGGAGGTGGGGGTTGAGCATTAAAGGACAGCACCAGCACAGAGCTTTGTATCAATGTTGAATCAGACCCCACCTATTATACGAATAATGATCATCCTCAGAAAAGGAAGCCTTTTATGATTTATGTTTCAATGATATGACGATTCTTCTAGAAACTGAAATCATTTATTGCATCTTCCTCCGTAGGGCAGGCAGTTCAGGGCTATATACTTCATCAGACTTTTGTCAGGTTTATTGCGCGTGGCAGGGTTCAAAGGTTAAACGCAAGTGAGAGGGTGAGAGAAATGTAAAACCGGCAAGCCAGGGGTGAACAGTTTGAGATCCTCTCCAATGCCAACTGTCCCTTCTCAGAACGGACAGAATACTTCCCCCACGAGTGTCATCTCTTTCTATATATATCCATGTTCCGTTTATGCCTTGTTAGTTCGTAGACTTCTCAGTTTCACAAGTTAGTTCACTTGACTGCGGTTCTTTTGATGTCCGGTGTCTTGAGTCCTTTTATAAATGTCTTTGTTTTCGCCAAAATAAGCAGATTTTTAAACAGAAGTTGGAATTCAGGAAATTGCCATGGCTTTAAAAACAATGATGTTCATTGTGAACATCGGGGACAATCCCAGCTTTTCCATCACCATTTTCCTTTTGTTATCAAGGCTTCAAATAAAAGAGAGGAGTGGCCGTGGCGAAAAGGTTTCCAACAACAAGTCCAACTCAGTATTTATCTGCTAGTTGGGTGCCTTCGATTTCCTCTACCTCTGTTTGTGTTATCTACAAAGAACAGGCTATCTGTATTTGTAGTCAAACAGGCTTGTTGGAAGTGTATGTGTGTATGTTTGGGTCTGTGTGTGTCTTGAAAGTGTTGTGTGCACGTGTGTGTGTGTGTGTGTGTGTGTGTGTGTGTGTGTGTGTGTGTGTGTGTGTGTGTGTGTGTGTGTGTGTGTGTGTGTGTGTGTGTGTGTGTGTGTGTGTGTTGTGTGTGTGTGTGTGTGTGTGTGTGTGTGTGTGTGTGTGTGTGTGTGTGTGCGTGCGTGCGTGTGTGAAACTACAGAGGAAAATCTGTTACTCCTTGACCAATCTTATCACACGGCCTAGGAAATTGTGGTTATTTTGAACTTGTGAGGCTCTCGAGGAAAGTACCTAGCAGTCCTGACGGAGAACATACCCATCACCTGCCGGTGGCCACGGGCCTGAAGACAGCTGAGGCTGGTGCACTGATCTAGGGCTGTAAGCTGTGAGCTTGTAACATCTGTACTGGATTTCACCCCATGAGTGTGTGCGTGTGTGTGTGTGTGTGTGTGTGTGTGTGTGTGTGTGTGTGTGTGTGTGTGTGTGTGTGTGTGTGTGTGTGTGTGTGTGTGTGTGTGTGTGTGTGTGTGTGTGTGTGTGTGTGTGTGTGTGTGTGTGTGTGTGTGTGTGTGCGTGGGTGGGTGCCTTTGTGTACGCGTGCGTATGCATGGGTGTTCTGTTCACTAAATCTGTCATCTGTCAGGCAACATCTGTACAGGATTTCACCGTAAATAACCTCTGAGGCATGTGTGTGTCTGTGTGTCTTATATGCCCACGTCCTCCCCGTGCCTTGTATTGCTTTCAAGTTTCACAGGAGCCGTAGGGTTTGAGTGGCTGTTTTACCGCCTGTTGAGAACACATGACCTGGCAGTGTAGGGCCGAGATCCACCAGGGCCTGGGTCACAGTGGGGTCATGGACCTCCATTGTCCTATGGGTTAGTCGGGGGGCTGTAATAGCCCGCTAAAGGGAAGAAAATGGCTCTCAGTTAAACCTTAATTGTCCCTAGGGTCAACTGGGTGCTTTTTCTAAGCAGGAAGTCAAGGTACGTGGAACAGAGAAAGCTAAATTGCTGGTGTATACCCTGTCATTTAGCGGCGTAATAATACAGCACACAGTTCAAGCTAGGGCGGTCATGCCAACAGAAGACACTTAAAACTCACTCTTCCAGATCTTGATCTGGCTGTCAAGAATAGCAAAACCTTTGGGGAATAGTTGGCAATCCGTCGACAGGCATTATTATCTCAAGGCCATTGCCAGCTCAGCTGAACTCTCCGTTCTTGTTAGTAATTGTACTAGGGTTTAACGACCCTGCAAAACAGGGAATATTGAATAAGGCAGAAAGATGTCTTCCCTGGAAAGAGATATTACTGCCGTTTGGCTGCATTTGGTATTAATATGAATATCTTAACATTAATAATATCATAGTAAATATTTGCCACTACAGAATACTACACGGGCCAACTCGCTTGAGGGAGTTTTGTGAATCCTCTCAGAGTTATTACAGGTAGACTAACTAGTCAAGGAGGAGTGTCTGTGGGACCTTCCACCCTTGTTTTAATGAGTCACTCATTAAGGCTGTGTTTACAACATGAGCCTCACACACTTTCATCTCTCGCTCCACGGGTGAGGACGAGGCCACAAGTTTATTTATACATTTTTTTTCCTTTACACACACTGGAAACACAGCGGTTGTTTCATCTCTGCGGCTTGGTAAGCTCATTTCTCAGCTCTTCGCTCTCCAGATGCCATTTAAGTCTGCCATATACAATAACGATTTTGCAGGCGCTCATTTTTCTTCCCTTTCCTCATTGAAAGTGGCACTTTGAACTAGCAATCTAATCAAGTGACTCGATGGTTTATTATGGCTAAGAACGATAATGTCCGGGTTTTCTTTTGGACATAAATGCTTGCTTTGGTTCTTGGTCGTCGCGGTTCTAAATTCTCCCTAGCCCTCTAGCTATCTCTTTCTCACTCCCTCTTGTCTCTCCTAACCTCCCCGTCAAGAAGAATTACAGAGCTGCTGTTTTATGTGTCTGCGGCAGGGCGTCCAACAAGCTCCTTTTGTTTTATTTTACATAGCATTGTGAGCGCCACGCGTTTTACGGCCTGAGTGTTCCTGTGAGCATGCTGGAATGCATTCTGGGGGACTCTTGCGAGGGACCCGCGGCACCACATATGGCCTAACCTCTCAACGCAGAGCCTAGGCAGGTTCAGCTCAGGTCCAGAGGCAGCTTGTTCCACACGATTGCCCTGGTTACCCTAACAAAATGGGCACATCCTTCACGAACGACAAAGCACGGACCTCTCGAGGATTTGTATGGGAATTTTCATTGCCCACAATGAATCAAGACTGCTACATTACAACTATTCGCCGATACTTATTAACGATCCATCTGTTACTTAGGAGTGTAAAGAAAACAACTTTGTAGTTTAAATAAACTCTACCAGATCCTATATGGCGTCATATAATGCTCTAATGGCAGTGACGCAAAGCCAAACTGTCTTTTATTGGTCTCCTGGCCCCTCTTTTTCCTTTGATGTGTATATTTATACTTGTTTTCTTGCGGTGCTGGTATCCAGCAGATTACTGCATAAGATCATCGTTTGAGCTACTATTTTCAGATACTAGTGAGGCCTCAACAAAAACGGTCAAAAATCTAAATCAGATTCCAGAGGAGTGCCCCCTTCGCCTGGCGTCAGTCCGGGCCCAACCTCTAAGCTGTCGCGCCCTGCTCCCCTAACGCCATGGCAACTAGAGCTGTCCTCTGGCCTGTGCCCAGCAGGTCCATTACAGCAGAGGCAGGTTTCAGTTGGAGCCACAGATATGTACAGCTGGTAGACATCTTGGCTCAGAGGAAGAGAAGCATGTCAGTTCAGCTGTTGCGGGACAACTGGCCCGGCTCCATGTCCCCATGGAGGTGTCTTCGCGAGTCTCTTTCTCAAGAGCTAAGGAGGCCATCGGCTTCACAGCCAGCTCTTAAATGTCACTCGTCTGCGTTTGGTCTCTCTTTTTCTTTTCTTGTGAGGGTTTGAAACTCCAATGTGAGGTTTTCGATAGTGGCAGTGAGTGTTGGAGACATTGTCTTTAGCCGTTCACTCCTTTGTCTTCTCCGTTTCCTTCCTCTACGTAGATGGTACTGAATCCTATTCAGGCTCAGAGGTGTTTGTGTAGCTCCAGCCTGGCCTGTTCGCTCTCATTTCCTCTTCCTGTTGAACAGACGATAATAATAACTTCTGTTTTTCGGGCCCTCACTCCTCCCAGGGGGTATATTTAAGGCTCTCCAGATACATAACGCCATACACAGTCGTGAGTCAGCTGATGGCTTTTCCAACGCTAGATGTTCCAGGCAGGAAAAGAGAGGGGACAGCTTTACAACCAGGAGTATATTTAGTATGGTTACCGTGATGTGCTGGCCGCGGCGATATGGAAAACTGCGACTGCCAGGTATTTTGGACCGTGGTCATGAGCGCGGGACACCAGAGCTGCTGAGACTAATTGAAATTCCCTGACCATTAAGCTGATTTGCTGCCCCACTATCGAATCAAATGACCGCGTTTGATTCCTAAAGGCTCTAATTTCACTTTACGTTTCTCCCTCCTTCTCTTGGTCACAGACTCACACTCTATGGCCCGGGAACAGCGTGCTTCTTTGTATGTCAGTGTCTGTGAATCCAAGGGTCAAAGTATGGGCCAATGTTCGTATTTTATGATGGTTGCAGGAGGCAGATGACGTCTATGTCAAAAGCAAAAAAGTTGCAGCGTTTAGGCTAGCTTCACCGGCCTGGGAGCCAAACTGTGGCAAGCAAACCCCACCTTCCGCTAACAGTGGAAGAATACCTGACAGGTAGGGGCAGCTGCAATAGCATGCAACACACCCTGCCCAAACAACTCTCTTTGAGATTTGAGCAAGGCTAGGCAGGGTTGTGTTGATGGCACATCATTAGCGGATTAGCTTCTGTTGCCTCTTATGTACCCTTTGAGGGAAACCTATGAGCCGGTATGTGTTTGTGAGCATAGGGATGGTCGAGGTGCTGTTGACTGCGTCTCAGTATTTCCTCTATCTCCCCTTCCCCCTCCCCTCCTCTATCTACCCCCTCGCTGCCCTAGAAGAATCTCCCTGAAGATGGTACAGCCAAGCATTGTGTGCAGCACCTCCCCACACATAGACACACACGCACAGACAAACGCGCACACACACCGCTCTAACCCGGACCCCCCCCACGTGCCTGAATGAGCTCTGAGGAATGCAAGGCTGATTCCCGCTCAATTCACTTTGCTTCACTCTCCCACGACTAATCCCCCCCCCCCCCCCAACCCCTTCTCTCCGGCACCCCTTCTCATTTACACATCCCCTGCTCTCCAGCACGGCCCTCCACTTCTCCTCGTCTGTCCTTCCCACTTAAGACATCTGATGTTGTCACTCCACTACTGGACCTTTTGCGCGCCCTGTTTTTAGTCTTAGGAGTTTGTGGTCTTAACTGTACTTGGCTGAGCCAGCAGTGTTTGTGGTTGTTGTTGTAGCTGTTTGTAATGGGATTAAATGCTCCAGATTCAGATTCAGGGCAGATCGGCAGGCTGCCACACTTGTCGTGCCACTAGCGGTGCTAGCGAAGAAGTCGATGACGCGCGGGCGGGGGGGGGGGGGGGGGGGGGGGAGATAACAACAGCAGGCGGACAACAAGAGACAAAAGCCCCATCGGATACCTCTGAGTGCTGGGAGGCAGCCCTCATCAATGGCCCTCCCCATGAGGTTGAACTCAGCCGTTGGTTGGATTAGCATGTGCATGGCGTACGAGGGCTGGCTGACCTCATGTAGCGTGAGCAGGGACAGGCTTGGTTGATAAGCACTGGTCACTTGGTTGGTTTATTTATGAAAGCTGTTTTAATAATGAATAAAGCCACTTTGTTCCGGTCCAAACCGCACCCCTCCCGTGCTCCCTCTTGTTGTTTGGCTGCTCTGATCTCATCCCTGTCTGCGGTGCGAGTGGCTGAGAGGTAGAATAAGTGTCATCCTGTCTCGGATACGTTCTAAGCAGAAACACACGTCCCCAAAGCCCCTTTTTCATTGTTCATCGGGCGCCAGCGGCACTAGCCTTTTTTGAACGGATGATGTCAGGAATTTTCTCAAAGCTCAACCTAAGCCGTGTATAAGTACAAGTTCGAGCCCCCCAGCCCTGTCTTCCGCCCTCTGTGTGCTGTGTGAATGTTGCATTAAGTTATGTTACATCCTGTTTACGCTGCATAGGGATGCCGTCAAATCCCCCACAAGGGAAGTTTCAGACAGGAAGTGCATTTGGTCACGACACTCTCAGGGTCGCTCCTCATAAAGAAGATGACTCACTGCCAGTCTCTCGCTCTCTCTCTCTCTCTCTCTCTCTCTCTCTCTCTCTCTCTCTCTCTCTCTCTCTCTCTCTCTCTCTCTCTCCTCTCTCTCTTCTCTCTCTCTCTCTGTCTCTCTCTCTCTCTCTCTCTCTCTCTCTCTCTCTCTCTCTCTCTCTCTCTCTCTCTCTCTCTCTCTCTCTCTCTCTCTCTCTCTCTCTCTCTCTCTCTCTCTCTCTCTCTCTCTCTCTCTCTCAGTCTCTCTGTATTTCTCTCTAGGCCCACCTCTATAGGCCCCCCTTGTAGACACATGTGAGATAGAGCTGTGCCAGAGAGTGCTTTGATATGCTTGTGTACAGAAGAGGTTGGAATGCTATTATTGTGGTTTTGGAGTGTGTGGTCTTCTGGCACTGCTGGTTGATACGAGAAGCATTGATGTTTACGGATGGGGGTGTCGCAGACATTTTTCCACCCACATTTTAAAGGGACTTAAACTATTGACACAAAGAGGGTCAAACCTCAATAATGTTGACATGTGAGACGTCAATACTTATTTAAGTCGGCATTAAATAAAATGCTTAATACAAGATATGAGAAATCGCATTTTCCCTGTAGTGAAACCACAGTGGTTTGCGGTGCCCTCCCACCACCTCACACACTTACGACAGACAAGACAGGAACATGGGTGGGTTTAAAGTCTGCTATTCAAACAAACAGCGGTTCCTCCTCCTGTTTACAGTTCTCCCAACACAGTGGCCCAACCCCCGACTATTACCACCTATTTACTCTGGGGAGAAGGGCTCCTTCTCCCCACCACACACACACTCACGCTCCCCCCAAAATACTATTGTCAGTTTGCCCTGAATCTCATCCAATCTCATGTGTGTGTGTTCGTGTGTGTGTGTGTGTGTGCGTGTGTGTGTGTGTGTGTGTGTGTGTGTGTGTGTGTGTGTGTGTGTGTGTGTGTGTGTGTTTGCGTGCGTGCGTGTGCGTGCGTGTTTGTGTGGTGTTCCCAGGTGGCTTCAACCTAGCCGTGTGTGTGCATCGGCCATGCATGGTCGCATCTGCGGGACCGCTTGAAGACAATACTCATGTTTACATTCAAACCACCAAGGTGGCGTGACTCACCCCACTCCGAGAGAGGGAGGGTGTAAGGATGTGTGGGTGTGGGCATGGGTGGTAAAGGGAGTTAGAGAGAGAGAGAGAGAGGGGCTGAAGTGGCGGCCGAGAGAAGTGAAAAGGAAGTTTGCCGTTGGCTCGAGGAACCTCAGGGGAATTGTTTGCTCATTGTTCCAGAAAAACGTAGGGAGGCTGTGGAGAGATTAAGAGAGACAGAGGGAGGGAGAGGGAGGGAGAGGGAGCGAGGGGGTGAGGGGTCACCCCGCCTCTTTCCCTCCGCCCAGTGAGTCCTTTTCCTGTCCCAGCTCTCCAGCGAGTCCCAGAGAAAAGAGAAGGAAAGAGCAGGGGAGAAAGCCCAGGGCAGCGGTGTGGACCCCCTCGGCAGGTCTGTGTTTCTGTTTGGATTACCGGGAGAGACAGAAGGTGAGCCGCGCTGATCCAGTTAAGAAACGGCATCGGTGGTGAGAGGGAGTGAGGGGGGCTGTGGTAGAGGAGGGCCAGAGTCTCATGTCCGCCTGCTTTTCCTGCTCCAAGAACTGGGTTGACCTTATGATTCTTTTTGGGGGAGGGCACGCACCTGGCGCGCAGTCTGTGCTGCGTCACGACTGCTGTCAGGCAAGCTGTGTTTGTGGGCGTGTGTGTGTGTGAGAGAGTGTGTATGTGTGTGTGTGAGTCTGACTGTGTGTGTTCCTGCTTTAGGACACCCTTGGTTTTAGGCGATTAGTGTATTGGGTGTGTGTGAGTGTGTGTTTGTGTGTGTGTGCGTATTTTTGTGTGTGTGTGTGTGTGTGTGTGTGTATGAATGTGCGTTTGTGAGGAAGTATGCTTGAAGGTATGTGTCTTTGTGTGTGTGTGTGCCTGCTTAAGGAGGACAGTTATTTGAGCAAATGAGTCATTTCGTAGACCGGATGATGGCCTACGGCAGTGCGGTCACAATGCCATGATGTGCCGTTGTTGATCTATGATCGCGTGCTTGGGCATGGCGTGGGATCAGGGCCTCAGAGACAGGGCCGGTGACGGTGCAGTTTACTAAACAGATTGTTTTCGTCGCTGACCTGGATTACAATGCTGTACCTCCGAGCCTGGGACTATAGCTCATCCAATAAGGCCCTGAGAAGAGGAATTAACCTTTTAACTCCCCGATCAGAGAAAGGTTTACCACGTTGCTGTAGGACTACTGTAACCCTTTAGCGATCGCAATGCCAAATCCTACATCTAGCCTGCCTGGAGACTCAGCCCATCCATCCTCATTAACTCTTACAGACAACAGACTTAGAGCTGGAAGTTATGTTTCTGTCTGGAACGTATGGAGGAATGCAGCAGAATCTTCCCTTTTTTTTTCCCGGAGGCATGAGAAAGCCAGAAAGAAATATGCCAGCCTCCTTCTGCCAGAGGCACCAGAGGCTACATTCTGGATGGATTGTAGACAGCTGTGCTGCAGTCCATTACGTAGCAGTTGTTTTTAGCCTCTGGTTTGCACAGCACACATTGGAGTTATTGTTTTGTGGGCTACGCGCGGCTATTGATGCTCTGCTGCACTAAAAAGAGACCAGAGGTTTTTGAGGGTCACTAAACTGAATTTGTGGATTGTTTTTCCGCGGGCTGGCCCGGCCAGCCAGTGTGTAATAAAAAGATGGTAGAGATTAGCTTGTTTACACTTGAATGCTTGCTTTTTTTTTCTTGCCTTGGATGTGAGCTGCGCAGTAACTCCTCCCGTCTAAAATGTGTGTTCTTGTCTTTTCTCTCTATTTAGGGACACTCCTCAAAGATGGCAGCCCCCTCCAGGCTCTAAGGCGGCCATGTTGGTGAAGGTCAACAGTATGAGCAGGAGCCAGGCCAGTCCCTCAGTGCAACAGAACGTCCAGCCCAGCACACACATCAGCAAGGCCAGCGCCTTCACACTTCACCCCGCCGGCAGCAAGTCCCCAGGAGGACACCTGGGCACCGCCCAGGGATACAAGACCACGCCCACGGGCAAGATGGCGTCGGACCCCCGCCAGGCCCACCACCTGAGGAAAGGCAGCAACGGTAGCTTCTGCCTGGTGATGACTGAGAGCGGGCACCCCAGCCCCCTGCTGCTCAGGTCCCAGAGCAGCACGCCGCGCCCCGCCTCCCCCCCCTACGGCTCCACCGCCCCCCTCTACGACGACCCCGTGACCGAATGCCCCATCTACGACGAGCCGCCCATGGACATGGAGGTGGAGGGGGCTCACCTCCACAACAACCCCAGCCTGCCCCGCCTGACACCCACACACAGTCTCCAGAAGACGCGGCTCCTCCAGCACCCGGGCCCCCCTCACATGGGGGCCAGGCACAAGAGGAACCCCTCTGAGTCTGACTACAGCCCAGCCGGCCTGGAGTGCATCAAGCACATGGTCAACGTGGACCCCAAACAGGGGACCCTGTCCCAGGTCTCCCCTGGCTCTACTCGCTCCCCGTCCCCAACCTCCAGACCCGACCCTCCACCGTCCCAGCACCAGGCCGGGCCCCATCCCCACCAGGCCCAGCGGGGCCCCTCCAGGGACAGGGAGCCGGGGACCCCGGGGCCCAACACCCTGGAGAAGAAGCAGAGCTGGCGGGCCCTGGAGGCCACCGTGCAGCGCGCCATGGAGGCCCGCCACAGCCGGCAGAGCAGCCAGGCATCCCAGGACTTCCCCCCGTCCACCCCGCAGCCGCCCCCCCTCTACCAGGACTCGGGCTACTCCACGGGCCCCTCGCCCAGCCTGCGGAGGAAGAGCCGGAGGAGGACGGGGGCCGCGGGGGCCGCGGGGACGGGCGGCCGGCCGGGCTCTGTGGGCAGCAGCGGGGAGCTGTCGGCGCTCAACGAGCGTCTGATGGCGGAGATGAGAGAAGTGGTGAGCCGCTCCAACACCATGAGGGAGGTGCGGGCCGGGCTGGACCCGGAGCTCGGGGAGAGAGTGGGGGTGGTGATTCCCCGGACCCTGTCCCCGGTGGACGGGGGGGTGCGCTGGTACGGGGGCGGAGGCGGAGCCGCGGGAGGGAGTGCGTCGGCGGGCAGGTGCTCCTCCAGGGAGGACCTGACCGGAGCCGCACTCGCCCGGTCAAAGAGCAGGGCGGGGCACCAGAGCAACCCGGCTCTGAGCCCCCTGGAGCTGCCGGGCCGGCAGAAGAGGACCTACGAGAAGGTGGACACCCTGGAGAAGAGCATCACCAGCCAGGCCAGCTTGTCTTCACCGGAGACCCCAGGACCTGCCTCACAGGTGACTCGACGTCTTGTGTGTGTGATGTGAAATGCTGTGTGTGTGTGTGTGTGTATGTGTGTGTGTGGTGTGTTGTGTGTGTGTGTGTGTGGTGTGTGTGTGTGTGTGTGTGTGTGTGTGTGTGTGTGTGTGTGGTGTGTGTGTGTGTGTGTGTGTGTGTGTGTGTGTGTGTGTGTGTGTGTGTGTGTGTGTGTGTGTGTGTGTGTGTGTGTGTGTGTGTGTGTGTGTGTGTGTGTGTGTGTGTGGGTGTTGTGTTAATCATGTATGTTTGTTAAGGTTGTTCATGTTATGGTGTGTGTTTGTGTGACTTGGTGTGTTTGTGTGTATGGTAATAGAGACGGTAAATTTGCTGTTTGATTTCTTTAAACCCTTGAATTTGAATGAAGAGCTCAATAGTCTGTTTACCACACACTGTTTGTTTGCCCTCAGTTTATTTGGGCTACAATTGCTGGAATTTCCCTGTGCCTGTTCAGTGCTTTATTCACTCTTAAGATTAGTGAGGGATTTGCTTTCACTGCGTTTCAGGGTTTGTCCCCAGAAACAAAGCAAAACAAGCCTGACGTGATGTAGGAATATTCCACTTTCCTTTCCTCTGGCCACTTTATGCTGCCCAGGGACCTGAAAATTCAAATTGTTGTGAGTGTGCAGAAAGCCCTGCAGTAGATTAAGGAATGATTTGATTTAATGTCTCGGGTTAGGGTATTTCATCATCAGAATAACTTAACTGTTATTTATCACACATGTCAACACGTGCATGCATATGGAATCACACGCGTGTGGAAAGGAACTCAGTATGTTCTGGCCTTATTACTTCAGGTGCACATGATCTGGATTCATGGAGCTATTCTCTTTCCTCCAGACAGTTACATAAGGGAAGGAGATTTCCACGTTCCGCTACTTCTAATCTCCCAAAGCCCCTCCAGCTGAATCATACCCGGGCCTCGCTGCATAATGGCTTTTGGCCTTATGTGCTTCTCCACCACGACCATAGAGGGAGCGTTTCTTTTAGGGGCCATGGATGGAAACCATATGGCCGAAGGACCACAGCTCCCTTTGACTTTTATGTCTCCTAGGAGGCTGTAGTATTCTCAAACCCTCTTAAGAGGTGGATGCAGGCCTATCATAGGGGCTGGTATCCTCCTGTACCCTTGCCACCATCTCTGCCCCCTTCCTCCCAAACCTCCATCTGCCAGCTCTGCATGTATCCCATGTTCGGGTGCCAGCCGTGGAGCCCGACATTAGGGGCCCATAGTAGCCAGTGGAGATGCAGGACATGGCATCCCCCGGTCAGGAAGGAGGGCCACTGCGACCCATATGGTCCGGTTCTGTCAGAACATTGTGGAAGGGGAGGGGGGAAGGCTGCTAATGAGGGTTACTGGTAGCACTGCGACCATAGTGGTTAATACAGCGTCCAAGAATACTGAGAAACCCCCGCCAACCACCACCACCAACTCCCCTAAGTCTGCCTTGGAATGTTTTCCAAGCCTGTTGTATCGTAGACACACACACACACACACACACACACACACACACACACACACACACACACACACACACACACACACACACACACACACACACACACACACACACACACACACACACACACACACACACACACACACACACACACACACACACACACACACACACAGGGATTATAGCTTGGTGTGCAAGACCATGTGACATTTCATGATTCTATGCATCACATTTTCTTCCTCCTGTAAAATGGAGGATGGATTGTTAATGGAACTCTTTTAATTAGGTCATCCAGACAACAAACAAAAAATTTGTTAGGCGCTTGTGTGTGATTCTTCTCGGTAGCATTTATTTTCATTACCGAATCCCCATTTTATTCTGGGGCAATCTGTAAATTACGTGGGAATTGGGCAGAGAATATGCAATGTCCTCATCCGTTGAGTACAGCACCGGCCGTTCGAACGTGCCCTCTGGTTGCAATTCATTATTGGCAAGTGACCCCATGCTGCTCGTGTTCAGACGATGAGCTCCACACACGAGCGAGGGATGCCGGCCAAGAGCAGAGCAACCGAGACACGGAGCAAACCACGGGGACCTGCTCCGTTTGACGGAGAAACACTAAATCTAAAGTCCAGCTTGTCTGGCACGCTCTGGGCCCTGCATTACGTCACCGCCTCCATTGAAAAGATGCCTCAACGTGTTTTATGTTGTGCCTGGTAAGTTTGAGCTCTGGGTCTGGCACCCGGTCTCGTGTCGTTCCTGGCTGTTTTTGCACAGCATGCATGTCTGAGAGGCCTTAAGGGGCTCCAGGAGGTCTCAAACCTGAGATAGGAATCACAGATAGAGAAGTGGCATGGTTAAGGGGGGGGTGGGGTTTAGAAGTTGGGGGGGGGTGGGGGTTGGGGATTCTCATTAGGGTGATAGGGGTGTAGAATCCTCCTACATCACATATCCACTCAACTGCAGCAAAGACCAAAGGGTCTGCGTAAACATCAGATGGCTCTAATTGTTGCAATAAAACCAGTTACTAATTGGTCCGGCTACAACCAAGGAGTTGGGAACTCTGGGAAAACCATCGCTGCCTGCCTTCTCCTCCCAAGATGAAGGTGGGGCAGACTGTTGGTAGGATCGCTGTGAATTAGACATAGAAGTATTAGTCAAACTCGCTTGAGATTAACGCCAGCGGTCTACATACGAGTCACCGGTACCTGCCATAAATCCGGTGGTTTTCATTCCGGGGGAACATCATGGAAGGTGCGCGATTGTTCTGGGAGGAGAGATTAGAGAACCAGGAGCATCGACCCCACGGGTGTTGTTGGAACCTTGCACGAGAAGAAGCAGACGCCACCGTTTGGTTTGAACCAGGGTTTCCAATAAAGGCCAGGGGGTGACTTCCTTCTTAGACGTTAAAACCCATAAATCAGTCCTTCCTGTTTTCGTATTTTTTTCCCCCGAGAGTTAGCAGGGGAGTTTCTGTCTGCAATGTTTCCCTTTCACTTCTCCCTCTTGTAATTTTTTGTCACCACACAATAGTATCGGTGCTTCTGACTCACCATTGAGGAGAAGTGCATTCGAGAAAGGATGGAAAGTGCAAGGCAATCGGTGGAATGAACACGCGGTACCACCCTGTGCTCTGCTGGCCACCCCCTCCCCTCATGTCCTCACCTCCTCCTCTCTGGTTCTTACGTCTCTTTATATTGTTTCCCTCTCACTGACCACTTCTGTGTGTATCGCCCCCCCCCCATCACAGACGGGCACCTTGGAGCTGCAGGGTCAGCTGGAAAGCAGGAAGAAAGGCATGGCGGACGGCCGCACCGCGTCCCTGGGCCCCCACCGGCCGGCCCCCCACGACAACCGCGAGGCGGGCGACGGGGGTGAGGGCCGGCCCGGAGGCTCTACCTACACGCTGTCCTACGCCTCCCTGCGCCAGCCACCTCCCCCCGACATGGGCATGGAAGACTGGGCCAGCAAGCACCTCAACATGCACACGCAAGGCCTTTTCCGCCGCCGCGTCTCCATCGCCAACATGCTCTCCTGGAACCGCGGCTCCATCAAGAAGCCCATGCTGGTCACCAGCAACCGGGCGGTGCGCAAGGAGGCCTGCGAGATGTTCAAGCTGGTGCAGGCGTACATGGGCGACCGGCCCTCTCGGCTGGGCCGACGCCACTGCGCCCTGCTGATCGTCACCAAGTGCTGGGACCTGCCCGGCCTGCGGGACGAGCTGTACGTGCAGCTGGTGCGCCAGACCACGGGCAACACCAGCCCCCGCAGCCTGGCGGCCGGCTGGGAGCTGATGGCGGTCAGCTTGGCCTTCTTCGCCCCTTCGCCCAAGTTCCGCTGCTACCTGGAGGGTTACATCCAGAGACACACGGAGCCCAGCAGCGACAAGAAATGTGAGTCTCAGACTGAGCAACATGGTGGGTCACCTTTCTCGCTTTTCTCTTCCCCGCCTTCCCCCTCCTCCCCGCTCGGTGTGCTTAATGTGTCGTGTTTTCTCCTCCTACTATGAAAGTCCACTGATTGCTGTGCGTTTCCACACCTTTTCCCCTCCGTTTCCAATTTAAAAGGGGAACTCTTAACTCGAGGCAAAAACTGAAAACATAGTCATTGTTTGTGCCGAGGCTGAAGCTGTGATGGGTTTTTCCTGCACTTCTGACCTGCGTTGCTTTGTCTTTCCCACAGTGACTCAGTTCATCTTGGAACAGCAGGAGCTGAAGCTTAAGAAGAACTCAAAGTCCAGGAAGAAGCGCAAACAAAACTCAGAGGATGAAGAGGGTGAGCCGGCTCTACTTGTTCTTCGGCATAAAATCTCATTCCCAGACCCCTACCCTTCTCCCACGCCGGGTCGATTAGCCAAGATGTTTCCATCAGAGTGTCAGTTGTGCAGCGTTTCCCATTAGCTCAAGATGATCTGTTTGACAGAGCCACAAAATGGGTTGAGAGAGGGATATGAATGAGGGAGGGATCCCAGTGATATAACCCGCTCTCCTCAAGCACACACACACGCACCCTGGGGTCTGTTGAGAATCATTTACAGATTTAACATATTGCTCTCTTGAGTGGCCATTTGTGCTGTGGATGGAAAGTTTTTTCTCCAGTTGGCCATTCGTCAGACACTCCGTAATCGATGATGTGCTCTCTTCCCTCGAAGCCGTGACGGATGGCTTCCACAGACAGCATAGCGGGGGATATGTGTAAGAAATTGAAAGATATTTAGCATAGCAATTTTCAGAGGGTTGAGTGTAGACATTGTACTGTGAATCATGTTGTGGATCCTTACATTTTTTTCTTCTTCCTCATTTCCAACCCCATCCATTTTAAAAGGGTGCTTGCTCACCCGCCCGTGATCTCATTGGAGTGGACCACAAGGCCCCCCTCGCACGATGAGCAACCCAACGGTTTCACTATGTAAAAAAAACACAAACCACTACATCCATGGTCTCAATTTCACTTCCGTGACTCAGAGACCACGGGGGGTTCTGCCAACGTGCTACTGTGACTAAGAGCGCTCAAGATATGCCCACTCTTAACATCTGACTCACACACCGAGTCACTTTTTATTGTTTTTGTTTTTTTTGGTCACAGAGAGAGAGGATCTTATTGTGTGTCTCAGTGTAGTGCGGCTGTCATTGCTCTCAGTGAAGGTCAACCACAGGAGAACAAAACACCTCGCCTCACCATCCACACAAACAGTATAATGAGAGCGGCTGTCGCCACTTGATGGATGGTGGATCCGGGACTGAGCTGTGTTGTGTCTGAGGGAGACGCGAGTGGGAGCTAGAGGCCCTGCCTAGCATGGGCTCTTTGGCGTGGGCTTGGAAACGGGATTCCTCTGGGGGGTTTTGGGGCCTTAGTCTGGGGAGAGTTGTTCTCAGCCAACGCTGCCACAGACGAGCTAAGACAGGCCTTTGCTGCCGAGACGCATAAACAATAACTGAGACAAAGGCTTGTAGTGTCGTCGGGGGGGGTGGGGGGGGTGGGGTGTCGGTCAGAGGGTGGGGGGGCAGTCTACCCTACATCCCGTTGCAGACCCTGCCCTTAGCATTGCTACCCCGAGCCTTTTAGCATGAAGGTGGAATGCGGCCGTGACATTCTTTGTCCACCCGGGCAAATCTCAAGGGGCCAATAACCAGGGCCGCCATGTTGTGGTTTCAAGACATGAGAAAACATCATGAAATATACGTGGCACTGCGATCGCCACGATACCGCCTGCAGCCGGGAGTAGAAAACCATGCAAGTTTCTCGCTCTCCCTGTTTTTCTGAAAATTGACCAACCTAGGAGTTGGGAACTCTGGGAAAACAATCTCTGCCTTTTCCTCCCAAGATCACGGTGGGGCAGACTGTTGGTAGGATATTGTGAATGAGACATAAGTATAGTCAAACTCGCTTGAGATTAACGACAGCGGCAGGTCTACATACGAGTCACCTGTTTGCCATAAACCCGCTGGCTTTCATTCCGGGGAACATTCTGGAAGGAGCGCTTGTTCTCCATAAGCCCCTGGTTCTTATACCTGGAGGAGAGATTAGAGGACCAGGAGCATCGACCCCATGGGTGTTGTTGGGACCTTGCACGAGACGAAGCCGACGCCACCGTTTGGTTTGAACCAGGGTTTCCAATAAAGGCCAGGGGTGACTTCCTTCTTGCGAGTAGTGTCGACGTTCAAACCCATGAATCACTCCTTCCTTTTTTATTCTTTGGCAGGGAGAGAAATGCAGGAAGTTTCTCTCAGCTGTTTTGCTCTTGCTTACGTTTTTGTGTCACCCCAGGCTCTCTGTGGGCTAGGCCGTGCTTGTCGCTACCATAACTACCGATGGCTCCAGTGAGGCAGCTCTGGTACGGAGCCAGCCTACACTGGAGCGCGTGGGCCCCAGACAGCTTCTGGGTTCCTCGTTGATTCCCCCCCCCCCCCCGACCGGCCTGTTTCACATGTCTCCCAGGCTCTGATGAATCAACTCAACAGGATGCGCGGGGTCAGCTCCCTTCTCCCTGAGCTTTTTGTTCAGTGGCTGTAAATCTTTCCTCCACATGACAGTTGAGCCGGTCACTCTGTTATCCCCCATCGGACGGAAACACACAGTCGACATGTGCGATAAGTCCCACCCTCCGCCCCGGTCTGTTGCACACACCGCCCCCCTGCGCTGTACCCACTGTATTATGTACCCAGTACACGTTGTTTTAAACACAGCGGTACATGGTACTTTAAAGGGACGGTGTGAAATGAATGCTGGTTCCTGCTGTGTGTTAAGAACGTACAGTGACTTGGTTCTAACGTTGTCTCTCCGATCTCGACAGGTCTGCCCATCAGCACCTACGCCAAGTTCTGCTACCGGAAGCTGCAGAAGGTGGCCATCACAGGGGGCAAGAAGGTGAGCCGGGGGGAAACTGGATACCGCAGCTCACTCCAGTGTTTGGAACGTCGGGGAAGGTGTCGAAAGTTGCCCCCATCAGCAAATCATAACCATAGGGGCCAGTACAAAGAAAAGCTTGTCTTGAGTCACAGTCAGACATAATTGTAGGCCATGGCACACAGTCACACAGGTAAAAACACCATCAGTCATCCTCCTTCCAGACGTTATCTAGATGCACGCAGGCCAAGAAGAAACGGCACTGATTCACACGCCGTAAATCCTGCCCTCTTCTCTCTCGCTCTCGCTCTCTCTCTCTCTCTCTCTCTCTCTCTCTCTCTCTCTCTCTCTCTCTCTCTCTCTCTCTCTCTCTCTCTCTCTCTCTCTCTCTCTCGCTCTCTCGCTCTCTCTCTCTCTCTCTCTCCTGCTCTCGCTTCTCTCTCTCTCTTCCTCTCTCTCTCTCTCTCTCTCTCGCTCTCTCTCTCTCTCTCTCTCTCTCTCTCTCTCGCTCTCTTCTCTCTCTCTCTCTCTCTCTCTCTCTCTCCTCTCTCTCTCTCTCTCTCTTCTCTCTCTCTCTCTCTCTCTCTCTCTCTCTCTCTCTCTCTCTCTCTCTCTCTCTCTCTCTCTCTCTCTCTCTCTCTCTCTCTCTCTCTCTCTCTCTCTCCACCCCAGGGCCTTCGTAAGCCCACCCTGGAGGAGATCGACCACAGCAGGCGGGCCATCGTCACACCCTCCCTGTTCGGCAGCTCCCTGGAGGAGGTGATGGAGAGGCAGAGCGAGCTCTTCCCCGACAGGAAGCTGCCGTGGGTGCAGGTGCAGCTCTCCCAGTACGTCCTGGCTCTGGGTGGGGCCCAAACAGAAGGAATCTTCAGGTGAGACACGGAACACACACAGGTGCGAGCCGACTGCTTGCCGAGACTAGAGTTCAGTTAATCTGGGATCCGGCAGTCTTACTTGGCAATAGCAGAAATTCTAGGGAAAGGTGACGCAGAGCCTGGGCCGGGAACCAGGTGGGGTTACGCCTTCATTCCAGTTTCATTTTGTCCTTGTTTTGTTTCTACTGAAAAACACATCAATTGTTTAATTGGTTGCAGCTTTCCAAAGGGTGTTAATAAGAAGCGTATCTTTACAGTGGCCAGAATACGGGATTATCTCCAAGTCACCCACAAGATGCTTATTGATCCACAAGGAGCATGATTGGTTGAGCATGATTGATGTGCCTGCCCTGCGCACGTGTGCAAACACTGGGCCGTGGCGGGGAGTACAGCGCATAGACGCATGTGTGGGGTCTGCTGGGTCGGGCGAGCTTGAAGTGGGCTTATCCCACTGTGCACAGTACACAGGGTAGACGGCAGAACAAACACGGCCTTCTGCGCTCCCGGGGAACCAAACGCTTGTTTCATTTGATACTTCATGAAATGTGTTTACATGGTCGACTGAGTGTGGGCGTCCGAGCACGAGGGGAGCTTCCCCCTCTCTCTCTCTCTCTCTCTCTCTCTCTCTCTCTCTCTCCTCTCCCTCTCTCTCTCTCTCTCTCTCTCCCTCTCCTCTCTCTCTCCCTCTCCTCTCTCCTCTCTCTCTCTCTCTCTCTCTCTCTCTCTCTCTCTCTCTCTCTCTCTCTCCTCTCTCTCTCTCTCTCTCTCTCTCTCTCTCTCTCTCTCTCTCTCTCTCTCTCTCTCTCTCTCTCTCTCTCTCTCTCTCTCTCTCTCTCTCTCTCTGCGTGACATGCAGTATGTTTGAATATGGTCTTCCCCCGTCCAACTTCATTTGTTAGAGAATGTGATTTGTTTAGGAGACCTGTCCTTTATCTTACCAAACATTACTCTTTTCTAGACAGGATGGGGGGAGGGGCTCATGTTTGTAACTCTTAATATTTATTCAGTTATTGTTTAACAGCGGCAAAAAGAGAACCGCGCATTTCCGAAGTCACCACGACACATTTGGAGACAATTGCCCCTAAATGAATAATGCATTTGCCACACAGCCCAAGGGGAGACTGTGGGACCGGTGGGCGTGTGGCTCCCCCTTGTGGCCGAGTCGTGTTACTGACCTTTCCCCCTGTCCTGGTCACTCCTCAGGGTCCCCGGAGACATCGATGAGGTGAACGCTCTGAAGCTGCAGGTGGACCAGTGGAGGATCCCAGAGAACCTCTCAGACCCCAACGTCCCCTGTGAGCACTGTGACCTGACTGTTTGATCATATCATTATATATGAGATATTCAGTATATACCAATTATGTATCTTTATGTCTGGGTGATGGAATGGCTTAAATGTATCTTTCATTTTAAGTTGTTAAAAAAAAATGGCCTTTATATCAAATTATTAATTATTTAATGATACATTTTGATTTTGATCATATCATTAGCCGTATCATGAAGGGTAATTCTATTATGTTTTTTTATTCAAGCATTCATTATTTACAAGGAACAATTGACTACCTGGGCCACAGAGTAGTGACTGTGTGTGTGTGTGTGTGTTTCATAATGAGTGTGACCTCTGTGTTGTCCCCCCCCCCCCCCCCCCCCCCTCACCCCCAGCCTCTCTGATGAAGCTGTGGTACCGGGAGCTCGAGGAGCCCCTGATCCCCATGAACTTCTACAAGCAGTGTGTCAGTAACTATGACGACCCCATGGCGGCCATCGACGTGGTGCAGTCCCTGCCAGAGCTCAACAGACTGGTGCTCTGCTACTTCATCCACTTCCTGCAGGTAAGACCACCGGGGCCGTGACAAAGACGCTAAACGAGGTTGATGAGGAAGGGTTAGAGTTTAGCGGACCATAGAGGAGAAGGTCACAGAGAAGAACTGACCTTATCCTCTATTATTAAATATTAATAGAAGTAGAATTTTAAATGGGTGTCTGAAATACTATTTCAGTCTATTGCAACACCGATTGCAACACCTTGAACTAAACAGAAACCCATGATGGTGATGAAATTTCACTTAATATTCAATGCAGGGAAAACATTCAATATTGGATTGACCTTTGGAACCTGTTGGGCAGACCACTCTGAGGGCAGAACCGAAGCCAGTGCTATGGCACAGGCCACATCTGCTCAAAGGTCGTTATGTGTAATGCAGACCCTAGCTCCCTCTCTGCTGCCTTTTTTTGAACTGGTGCCTTTTTCCATTTTCCTCTCTCTCTCTTTCTCTCTCGCTCTCGCTCTCGCTCTCGCTCTCGCTCTCGCTCGCTCTCTTTCGCTCTCTTCCTCGCTCTCGCTCTCGCTCGCTCTCTCTCGCTCTCTTCCTCGCTCTCTATCTCTCTCTCTTCCTCTCTCTGTCTCTCTCTCTCTCTCTCTCTCTCTCTCTCTCTCTCTCTCTCTCTCTCTCTCTCTCTCTCTTCTCTCTCTCTCTCTCTCTCTCTTGCTCGCTCTCTCTCTTCTCTTCTCTCTCTCTCTCTCTCTCTCTCTCTCTCTCTCTCTCTCTCTCTCTCTCTCTCTCTCTCTCTCTCTCTCTCTCTCTCTCTCTCTCTCTCTCTCTCTCTCTCTCTCTCTCTCTCTCTCTCTCTCTCTCTCTCTCTCTCTCTCTCTCTCTCTCTCTCTCTCTCGCTCTCTCTCGCTCTCTTCCTCGCTCTCTATCTCTCTCTCTTCTTCTCTCTGTCATTCTCTCTCTCTCGCTCTCTCTCTCTCTCTCTCTCTCTCTCTCTCTCTCTCTCTCTCTCTCTCTCTCTCTCTCTCTCTCTCTCTCTCTCTCTCTCTCTCTCTCTCTCTCTCTCTCTCTCTCTCTCTCTCTCTCTCTCTCTCTCTCTCTCTCTCTCTCTCTCTCTCTCTCTCTCTCTCTCGTGGCTCCTAGGTGTTCGCTCAGCCCGCCAACGTGTCCGTCACCAAGATGGATGTCAACAACCTCGCCATGGTGATGGCTCCTAACTGCCTGCGTTGCCAGTCTGACGATCCACGCATCATCTTCGAGAACACACGCAAGGAGATGTCCTTCCTGAGGATGCTCATCGTCCACCTGGACACCAGCTTCATCGAGGGCGTGGTGTAGACTTTGGTTTCAAAGGAACACACACACTCACACACAATATACACACACGGTCTCCATCAGCTGGAGGAAATGCAAATAAACATAAAAACACTGTCTACAAAAGAAACCACACTGGAAAATGTTAAAGGGGAAGGAGGGAAGAGAGTGGTACAATTTTGGCATGGTCTAGCCACACTGTCTGTACTGTATCTTTGTTGCCAGATGGTCCTGCGTGGATGCTGCATAGTAGTACACACTTGACATGAGGCATCAACCACGTTCACACAGAGTCCACAGTTTCACTGTGGGAGCACTTCAAGAGGAACTGTGGTGATTTACTCTGAACAGGTTTAATATGTGGTTTATTTTCGAATACTTTGAATTTTTTTGCTGCATGTGAAAAACAACTCTTTTCCAATTTCCTAATTTCTCAGCAGAAATGTACCATTCAATTGGTCAACTGGGCTATATTCAATTATATGTAAATGTTAATCATTAGAAGATTTAAAAGAGCTGGCATTAATTGCCTTATTTATATTTAGATGTCAAATGTTGACACTTGGCCTTTTTCCCTGGTTAAATGTATTTTTCATGAGTGTGTGCGTGTGCGTGCATGCATGTGTGCATACAGAAATGCTTAATGTTCAGTGTAAGGGTGAAAGAAGCAGGATTAATGAATTCTGTATAGAAATTTTAAAAAACAATTCTGAAAGAGTGATAAAGTCAAGTCTTTGATTAGCTTGCCTGCAGTGTTTTTTAACCACTGCAGTGAGAGATCATCATCATGTTCATTTGAACATCACTAGTAGCACCACCACCACTGTTTTAACACATTGTATAGAGAGCCGCTTATTTAAAACGCATGCAGGATGTTGTTTTAAGGCTGTCTTGTTTTTTTCAAAGCGCTTTTAAACAGTTCAGCCACAACTACATTGAAGCGTATCGGTTTTAAACCTCTTGACACTGTAAGAGCGATGGGGTTGGAGATACAGCCTATGTGTAGTGAATATGAACTTGTATAGTCATCTGTTAATAATCTTTTCTTTCAAATATCTGTGTGTGGTTTCCCTTAACCAGAGTTCTCAGTTCTTCTCTTTGTGGCCTGTTGTTGTGACTCAGGTCCTAGCATTAAAAGGGGTGTCGGAAGTAGTACTCTTCCACAGTCGGAACATGTAATTTCTTTCGCCCCCTCTCCCCAAACCGAGATGGGGTATTTTTCAACTGTCGGGCACTATGAACTGTAGATAGGACTCTTTTTGTCCCTCTCTTATCTCAGGCTTTGGCAATGTAAATAAATAATGACTGTAAATATTATTAACTCTAGTTGTGTTATCCAATAAAGGGTAAAGGTGAAACTTCCTGTTCTGAAAATAGTAAAACTAAAAAAACTTAATGTGTGGGCTGTTTTGTAATTGAAATAAATTTCCCTACTGTGACCTCCCTCCTTTGGAACTAATACTGAATCAAACCACTATCCATGTGTGTATGTTGGCATACCCTGTTGTTATAGTATGGAATGAGTGTTGATAAATAAAGCTTTGTTCAATTGACAAAAATCCATTGGCTATGTTTGTGGCTACATTTGCATGTGTGCAACTCGGTTATTATAAGAAGTGTAGAATTATATGCATTTTAAAAGGTTTAATTTATTTTAAAAAACAGGTGGGTTCAGATAAATAGATATTCATTGTTGATGGGTAACGCTATCATTACTTTGAGGAGAATGCTAGTGTTACAGAAGCATATTACAGATATAATGCAATGCAAATCATGCAAGAATATCAATAACACTAAGTTAATTGAACAAGCTGTAGGCCTACACACAGGTGAATATTGGGTTGGGAAGGTAGCACAAATGAGAATAAATAAGCGAATGAAATAGATAGATATTACAGATAGGGATAGCCTAGAACAACGTTGTTGCTTTCCTCAGGCATGCTCTTGGTTATGTTTCAACATTCATCTTAAATAATAATATTTTTGGGCCACAGTATTCCATTGCATTCATATTTGTAACAGTTTAATATCTGCGGATTCCCATTTATGTAAAGTGTCGCTAGCGCAGTCTGCTCTACTTTACGCGAACAGCGCCATCGTCTGCTCAATTTGTATTTATGCATTTGATTCACCATGACGGCGCAGATCATGGGGAGATATTGCGAATATTGTAGAATGCAAAGCAAGAGGATGCCTCGGAAGATTAATGTAATTTTCTAAGGCACTCAATATCTATCTATCTATCTAAATAAATGGGATACCTATCTATATTAGAAATACTATTTGTTTGTCTAGGACTGAAACTAGGTTGAGTAAACAACTGTACTAGTTGAACGAACGATGGCGCTGTTCGCACATTGAAGAGTAGACGACGCAACGTTTAATATGTATGGGGGAAACCAAAACGCAGATTTTGCCAGTTGTCCAAATACATTTATATTAAAGATAAGGCTACTTTATACTATTTACGATTATACAATATAAACATTGCGTTGGGTTTACTTTCACTGAAAGGTTGGAGAGGGGAGGATAAAACAATCGTTTGAACTTATTTATTTTTTCTCTATTTAAAACGATGACATGCTTGATTTGGATTTGTCAGTCTTGAAATAAAGTTTTGTGAAGTGTAGCGACAACGTAGCACAACCGCTATCATAGTAATCCAATATCGTCAGAATGATCGTTATCATAATAGATGATGAACGCTCACGTCCGCACATGCGCACTGGTCCGCCAAAGTACCCGCGCCGGCGGTGAGTGGCGGTAGTAGAGAAATACAACTGCGTGCTCCGGAGCCAGACTAGAGTCGGCGGCGGTGGTACATGCACGCAATATACCGCGGAATTCACTTCGAAATCGACCAATAGTGAGTGGGAGCTAAGGTAGGAAACCCGAACGTTATTTGAAAGGTCCACTAGTGTGTCCATCTCGACGCGATACCAAATAATATGTATTTCTTACTGCACCAACAACCTGAATTACGTGATGCAGCATGTGGTTTGGTTGGTTGATGGTTGCTTTGAATTCAAAACAATCGTGGGTCGAGTATGATACGCGCTGTGGTTTATGGAGTTTGTGTTTTTATTTATGTACGTTTCTACATCTGTCGGATTTGGCTTGGAGCTCCTCTCTGGTTGCTTGTGGGTCTCGTTGTTCTCTGTTGAAGAAGTTTAAAGCGCTCCATGCTTTCCATAAGACCAACTGTGAAGAAGTAGGCCTGGGCGCGAGCGGCGCGAGGCCCCGGCGACGCACTGAATGACAGCCTGTGGGCCAATGAGATCTCGCCGATCCGCCCATTCCAGTCGCCGCAACCAATCGATTGTTTCTAAAGTAGCGACGCAAAAAATTGCCAACCAAACACGACCCTCCCACTCCTTAAACACCGGACAATAAACTGTCATTACTATATGAACACAATGGCTCCTACTATGCTGACTAAATAATAATTATCACGTGTTTCAAGTATAGCCATATCCTTTTGAGTGCGTCGTTTTGATCGCGCAGGCGTAGCAGCTCTTAATTCTGTGTACATCTTCCAATAAAACGTGAATTTATCTTTACTTATACGTGTAAGATATTCCACTAATCTAACGACGGTTATAATTGCCTTATCTAAATGATCACCGTTAAGATCTGACCGGACACTACACAGAGTGGGAGTATAGCGGCTGGCTATCATGTATTCCGGGTCACTTTGTTCTCCAAATTACAAAGGAATAGACCGGACTCGTCTATTAACCAGATGTGAAAACCTCCCTTATAGAATATAGTTTCCGTTAACTGTGTCCTTGAAGCATGCAATGCTCTTAACGAGTACGAAACGCCGTTAGGGCTGTTACCATTGTCATCTATTGTTTCATGAGGACGTGAAATTGCCTAACCAAAAGCACGTGGGTCGCCTTGTAGTACGAAGATTTCCGGTAATGGACCTTGATGGAATAAAACCAAATACTAACGCTCAATCCTTTTACCACAGAAATGTTTTAGGTGGTTTAATAACTATGCTTAATCCACGCAAATGAATATATTTGAGATGTGTATGTTAATGGCGGGATGATGACGGGGCCATCCGCCAAAAATTGGAGCGCTATAGCGGCTATAATATGATTTTTGCATGAGGCCATCTTTTGGGGAGCATGACATTTACACATCGTACAGCAGTTGATTTGCGCTCTTTATTTGCTGAGAACGATTAGGCTCGAAACGACATTCACCATATGCACTGCTGGTTTCTTTGTCTAATAGCTTTTTTAATCTTAGATCTGCCCCAACTTGTAGCGTTCTGCAAAGCGGAAGGAGCTACTTGCTCGATAAATCAACATAATGACAGACCAGGTGCAACTTTGATTGTTACAGTACCATTGTTTGCATGTGAAAGCACTCTTATTCAAACATAAGAATGCTTGCATTCATTGTAATCAAAGCTAGACACAGCATGGCAATTCTCAGTCAACTGGCAAGGTCACATGCTGTGTGTAGTGTTGACCACTCTAATTCGGTGCATATGTGTGCATCGACAGGAGGCTACCATTGATGAGGGCAATATGAGTAAGACACCCCCTAACAGAAGAGGGATCAACTTCGAGGTGGGAGCTCAACTCGAGGCTAGAGACAGCCTCAAGAACTGGTGAGTCATTGTGCCTGGGAATGTTTTCCAACGCTCCCCTTCCTCCTCCCCTTTCACCCTCCCCACCCAGGGGGCGGCCTTAAGTTATCAGCCTACTAAGTGTAAAAAAATAAGGACGGTGTGTTTTCCAGTGGAGGATACAGCTCTTTTTCAGCTGTATCCCTCTCCTAGTAGGCCAAATAACTCCCTCATTGAGATGCCTTCACAGCGAGCGCACCATTTGAATATGCATTCACCTGTACATTTTCTATTTAAAAATAACATTTTCCCCTGTCACAAGGGCTATCCACAGCTCTTCTGAGTTTCACGTGTTTGCTTGGTGCCTTCCCTTTTTTCTCCAGGTATGCTGCCAACATAGAGAAGATAGACTGTGATGACGAGAAGGTCCTGATCCACTACAGACAGTGGAGCCACCGCTATGATGAGTGGTTTGACTGGACCAGCCCCTACCTCAGACCCGTGGAGCGAATCAAGCTCAGACGACGGGGCTTGAAGGAGGACGTCTCCTTGCCTGTAAGTGCACCCCCATGTTTCATTTTGCGCTGTGCTTCAAATGGGTTTTTAGAATCGCTACCAAAGCTGTGTATCCGTACTATATCTTGGCTTGGGCATAAGGTTGCGTCAGATTGGTGGTGACCTATTCTTAGTCACAGCCCGGGAAGAATTTTGTTTGTGTATTTGGGAAGGGGCTGAGCGTGTTTGTTTGTATCCCCTCCAACTGTATCGCTGTCTTTTGAGGTTATGGAGACCAAGAAGGAATATGTTTTGGGAACATTTTGGGGAATAGGCAAGATTTGAGGAACTGCAGTGAAACAGTTTGCTTTAGAGCCATAAATATTTGAGGTTGATTTATTTATTTATTTATTTATTTATTTATTGGCGGTTTGGTCATATGACTAAACTGATAGTAGAGGCTATGATCAATTCAGGCCTTTTGGACCATGGTCTGTTAGTGTTAAGTGTGCAGCAGAGTATTCTTGACATTGATTCTTCTCTAATCTTAACCAGGAAATGGGCCGATTAACAAAAGACACTTTTGTTTGTAATAGGGATATTTTGGTAGATACAGGGCAACCTAGCCAGTTTATAATAGTCCCTCGGTAAGTGTGGAGATGGAACCCTTTGTCCTTTTCAATACTACCGTGCCCATGCTTTTTTTTTTTGTCTTGGCAGATTGTGTTGGTTGTCTGTTAAAGGGGATTTTGAGCCCTCATGTCTTCAATCACGTTCTATGGAACATTCTCGAATAACCCTCTTCAATTTCCCATCTGTCCTATTTCCAGGGGTTTAACGTTAATGAAAAGGTGTTGGCAAGCTGGTCAGATTGCCGCTTCTACCCAGCTAAGGTCCTAGCTGTCAACAAAGATGGTGGGTTCCCCTAATATAACAGCATGCAAGCAAAATGGCAGCATCTCGAACACTGAGCTGGTTCATGGAGGTGTGCAGCGTATTGATTTGACTTTGTTGCCCCGCAGCCTCCTACACCGTGAAGTTTTATGATGGGGTGATTCAGAATGTGAAGGAGATCCATGTGAAGCCCTTTGTTAAAGAGGTAAACTGAAACGGTTTGTTGTAAAAATGAATAACTGTATATATGATGCTGGTCTTAGTTCCTACTGCTGCTGCAGAATATATTATTCTAGGACATGCATTCACTGGGCACTTAAAGGTGTGTCCCATTTTCTAAGATCCATGTGAATTGTTGCCATGGTCTATGTGTACATTCATCAATCAGCAGGGATTTTTTTTTCAACTCAACCCTATCGTGGTGTTCCTGCGTTCCAAAGTTGGGCCGGTGGTCCGACATTGACATCCATTCTCTTCCAAACAATAGTTTATCATCTCCCATCCATCCTTTGTTTTGCCCAACACATTAACCACCTACGTACTGCCCTGGCTTGGAAGTGGTGAAAAATAGTGTCCACGAACAAACAAACCCAAAAGGTTTTGTTTTGCGTTTACACGCCACTGGAGTTGCTCATGACATAAGCAATTGGGGCACTTATAATTCTGAGTAACGATGTGTTAATTCTGAGTGAGTTTAACCACCGTGGTCATGACCAGGATATTTAACATTCGATAATTCAAACTCTGCTTCTTCGTCTGTTAGCATGTGCAGTGGCATGTAAAGACGGAATCCAATCTTAAAGATCTCCTATTATACTACTTTTCTGGTCTTTATTTTTTATCAATGACTTCTATAGAGCAACCTGACACGAATCACGGCACAAAATACGATGTCGATTTTCGGGAAACTCTTTCTCTCATCTGGGTGCTTTCAGCATTCTCTGTCAACACTCGGCTTCGTCCTTCTCCGCCCCCCCCCCCCCCTCCTGCCAACCCCACTCCAATTTGATTGGTTACCTTCCGGAAGAGCATGTTGCGGCAATACCATACATGGAAAATCCGGATTGTTCTACGTAGATAAATCCCGGAAATTTGAACAAGTCAACGGCGACCGGCATCCCTAGTGTTTAGCGCTCTGCACAGCCACCCCAGACGGTCAGCACGGAATACGTCTAAATGCATGTACGTCATTATTGACACTTAAGTATGATTAAACATGACTATAAATCATTATAGCGACGTTTATAGGTCATAAAAGTCGAAAAAGCATAATAGGTGCTATTTAACGATTTGTTACTTTGAGGGCCCTATTGGAGATAACTGCAGAGCCAGAGCGTTTTTTATGTGGTTATTTGTTTTGGACAAACCATAGATTCAGCTATGGAGTGCTAAACACTCGTTTTGAATAGAATGAAATTCAAAGGACTGCCAACTTCCCATTCTTCGGAACAAGTGTACTCTGAGAGAGGGGGGAGGGGGAAGTTCAACAAAAATCCTGGCTGATTTAATTTTTTTTATTAAGATACATTGACTGCCTTGACGTTAACATGTTCATTCAGTTTGCAATTTAGTGTTTAGTACAGCAGTTAATTATGGGTCTCCTGGATTTTGACAAAATTGTCTCATATTAATGCGATGTAGCCATTATGGATCCATTTAGAAATGCACCAGTGAGTTCTTAATTATTAAGAACTTATTAAGTATTAATGAACGAACCAGTGGTGTTGTTCTAATGTACCATCATCTGTCGTACAATTTAACATAAAGATCTGTATCAGGATGTACCGATCATACCCAGAGGGTACACCGACGTGTCTTTTTCATGGTATTTCTGTGTTCGTATCTCTGGCGACCAGAAGGGTGGGGGGCGGTCTGGCAACGTCTCGAGAAAGGTCCAGAACGGCCGAGAGCGGCGACCTCCGGAGAACGGCTGCCCAAAGAACAAGAGGCCGCGCCGCAGCACCTCGGACCAGGACGAGGAGGGCAGCAGCACCGGTAGCGAGGAGGACGAGGACGAGGAGGAGGAGGGAGACGAGGACCAGGACGCCTGGGAGGGCAAGACTAAGGACGGCCACGGGGGGACGGGCAAGGTGCGAGGGTCCGCCATCAAGCGGGAGCCGCAGGGGGCTCCGCGCCCACACAGCCACCAGAACAGACCTGCAGACGCAGCGGCCGCAGCGGCGAAGGCAAAGGCGGCGCTCACCAATGGAGTTAAGCTGGAGAAAGAAGAGGAAGAGGAAGAAAAGGACGTTAAGGGGGTAAAGGAAGAAGAAACCGAAAGCTGTCTGATGAATGGAGTGGTAAAGAAGGAAGAGATTGAGGAGAGGGAAATAAACGGATGCAAGCCATACACGGGGGACACAAAGCCATACTCGGAGACGACCAATGGGACGTCGGCGCGGGCAGAGCCGGTGTGCGTCGCCATGACGACCGCGGAAAGCAACGACGATGCGGGGCACAAGCCCAGCAACCAGTCGGAGAACTCGAAGCCGCCAGCCGAGGTTCCTCCCCCCGAGCCTGTCAAACGTAAGTGTCGAGTGGGGGTGTGGCTTAACAGGAATATTAAAACGTCTTGGTGTGAAGTGGCGACTATGAGAGCAGATCGGTATGCCTTGGCTCTTAAATGGCTTTTTTCAACACATGGCCCCCTATTCTGTCTTTGTTGAATAATGCATTTTTCTATACTTCTGTCTCAGCTGTGAGAAAGCAAGGATTCCACAACCCCAATCGATTCAGCAGAGAACCACGTGAGTGTTTATCCATGCAGCGTTTTATGTCCCTCATCTAGCTCACTCGTATGTTGCACCAAAAATAGATTTTGTACAATATTCCCGAGATGCGTAAGAAGATGCAGCACGTCGGCATCGGCCCAGCGACTCTCTCCATCTCTCCCCAGTATACAGGGTGATCAAAAACCAGCCCTCGCCCGTCCTGTCCATCAACCTGGACCACAACCCCTTCAAGTGCAGCTCTCCCGGCTGCACCAAGTCCTTCCGCAAGGCCAAGCTCCTGCACTACCACATGAAGTACTACCACGGAGAGGACCAGCCCATGGAGGAGGACGTCAGCCCCACCAGAAGCGCCCAGACCAGGGGCACCGACAAGCCGGCCGCCCCCGAGAGCCCCAAGAGGCGGCGCACCATCTCTGCCACCATGCGTGAGTCCTGTGTGTCTGCGTGAGTCCTGTGTGTCTGCGTGAGTCCTGTGTGTCTGCGTGAGTCCTGTGTGTCTGCGTGAGTCCTGTGTGTCTGCGTGAGGCTCTGTGTTGCTATAAACAATCATTCATTCGATAAAGGGAACGTTGGGTTGTTCGGTAGCATGCTTATGTTAGTTGTGGAAGACGTAGGTATATTAGTGAACACGCGTAGGACAAAGCCTCATTAATTCAAGGGTAACATTGAAGGCTGAACTTGGCTCACCCTGGCCGTCTGTCACCCAGATAGGCAGAAATTCTTGGTAGCGACCCTGGTTACATACCAGACTGTGGTCATTCCCTTTTCCCACTCTTATAAATAAAGGCAACAAAATGCCAAAACAATATAAAACCACGTTCAAACCCTAAATCGTAGTGTTTCCATATAATAAAAGTGGGCCAATATTTCTCCTGATTTCTGTAGATCCTGTTGCCGCTACCCCTCCGTCTCGCAGTGAGGCCAGGGCTGTGGCTCCAGGCAGTAGGCGCACGTCAGCGCCCCCTGCTGTCAACAGCCAGTGCTCGCAAAGGGCGCTGCTAAGGGAGAAGTGCAAGGAGAATCAGCTGGAGAGGAATGGCTGCCAACAGCACAAGGATGTGGACAAGAGTGGTTTTGACATTGGTGAGGGCGTCGGAGAGGGTTGGGGCGTCAGAACACTTTGCCAAATAGGCCATATTAGCACAGCCGTGTGGACTGTAGATATGTTGGGGAAGATCATTTATATAATTAAATAGAAAGGGCGTGGTATATTTGTGTAGAATATCTGAAAGACTCACATTTGCCGTGTTCTTCTCTTAAGCGTCAACCGTCAAAGAGCGAATAAAAGACAAGCCCAAGCAGAAAGACTTCCTTCGCATCAAACTAAAGAAGAGAAAGAAGAAGAAGCGATCCAAGTCTGGTAAGAGTGTGTGTGTGTGTGTGTGTGTGTGTGTGTGTGTGTGTGTGTGTGTGTGTGTGTGTGTGTGTGTGTGTGTGTGTGTGTGTGTGTGTGTGTGTGTGTGTGTGTGTGTGTGTCATATCTGCATGTACATTCCCCTCCTGTGTGGCACGGCAAGGCTGGGAAGCATACAGGGCTTTGAGGAAAAGGTCTCCTCCTCTTCCTTTTGATGTATCCTATCCCCTCCTGATCTTTGGCACATGGCTCGCATAGCTTTCTCTTTCTTCAGAGTTTTTCTGATGTGCGCAGATGCCAAGCAACTCTATGCTAATTTGATAATGCCTGATAAAGCACTAAGCATCCTGAATACAGATTCTTTCTCTTTATCATAGTTCCCTGTAGGGACTAGTTATGTCGACCCGTTTTGATGCAGGTTTTTTTGCACAGGTCTTTAACGTTTGTAATGTCGCCCCACACCAATTGGTCGTGCCACAGAAGTGTCATGTTCTCTCGTCGTTTGTGTTTTCTTTGCCACAGTCTCCATCGCCTCGATCAACCAATTACCTGGCATTTTCCAAAATTGACCTTCTGTTCTGCATTTGCTTCCTGCTTTAACAGAATACACTGGTAGTGAGGAGAATATTGACATCTCAGTATTGGCTCTTCAGTCCAAATTGAATTTGCCCCTCAAATTCCCCCTCTCACACAATCACAAGCCTGAGGCCTACACCAGCAGGCCTGGATACGGCCAATCTGAGCCGATACATGTGGATGGTGGGTATCTTTACGAGTGTGTGTGTGTGTGTGTGCCTTTTGTCCCTCTTTCATCCTTTCAACCAGGATTCAATTCATCAACCAAGTCATCCTCAATTGGACCCTGCATTTACATGCTTACCTTGAGACCAAGGTTGCAGATAGGAGGATTTGCTCCATTTGGTTGGTTTATTGAATCCAGGACACAAGGTGTCCTGTGCTTTACCTCTTGCTTGCTCTATGCTGTATTTCACCCACCTCCCGTTGAACCTCTGAACGAGCACATTAGGGTACACCTGGAACAGGCTCTGTAAAGAGCAGCAATGTAATCAGCCTGGACATTTAAGTGGGGTCAGATGAAGATGTCAACGGTCGATTCTGGCTCCCTGCCTGCGTCCGGTGGTTGATTGGCCTTTGACCCTGTGCTCTAGACGAGGACAGCCTCAGCGATTGGTCCACGGACAGCTGTGGGTGGAGTGATGATGACATCGGGGTAGACCTGGACGTCACCAGCCCACCCCTCAGCGTGGACTCGGTTGCCTTGGATACGAGCGACCAGGAGATTGTGCGGTGCGTGTGTGAGGTGGAGGAGGAGAACGACTTCATGATCCAGGTGAGGTTACTGTGCATGTGAAACGTGTCAACTCCTGATGTATTGAGTTGGGCTTGAAAAACACAATTAGCATGCAAAGCAACAACTTGTGTGGGTGGTTGTGTGTGTGGTGTGGCTTTTCTGTGAAATGGTAACTGAGGAAGTGAAACAAGAATAATGTTAATATGTATTCTAGTTTGTAACTCGCTCAAACACCTCTTCCTGTTCGGCCTGGGAATTAAACTCTGCTCTCATTCAGCCTTTACAAGCCAAATGTAAAAAAATGTTGTCTGTTGGAGAGATTGAAACCAATGGACCTATTTGAAAGGTTAAAATGTTGGTTGAACCTTGAGCTAGGCTAATTTATTTGTGTTCTGTTTAGTGTGAGGAGTGTCTGTGCTGGCAGCATGGCACCTGCATGGGCCTACTGGAGGAGAATGTTCCGGATAAATACGCCTGCTATATCTGCAGAGACCCTCCAGGTAAGGGACATCATACACCCTGTAATATAACCAACTGATGCAAAAACTTGAACATTTATGATTAATGAATGTATTATGTGGGTGAGCTGCCTAGGGGGTCAAGAGCAACTATAAAAGTCCACGTTTTACCAGTGTTTACTAGTCATTATGGCCACTGAGCGGTGATAATGCACCCAGCTTTGGCAACCATAGTACTGCCTTGGGGTTTTTATGGGTGTAGTGTCTGTATAGGGCTTGTACATCAGAATGCATTATGGGATTTTCTGTTGCCGATACAATTTTGTGAGGACTCAAGAGATGCAGTAGTGTAAAATCCTAAATTAACGTAAACGCTATTTTGCCATGTCTTTCATGAGAAATGTTTTGAACGTTTCAAAAACAACCATTTCTGACATGATAATTTCACATTTAATTACTAAGAAATTACAAAACATCATTAGTACTTATAACGGTCCAATGCTCATATACAGAAATCCAGGCTGGCAATGTGATGTGATATCACTATCTAAAAGCCCTCTAGGAAATATATCTGGCATATCATATAATGGGCATGTTGTAAAAGAGAAAAATGTGATGGCAAATAAATAAATGGTAACCGGTACTTTTACCGTGTGGATTCTTTTATTGAATCTTGGACATTTTTGTGCCACAGGTCAGCGGCAGAGCCTGCGCTACTGGTACGACCGTGATTGGCTGAGCAGCGGTCACATGTACGGCCTGTCGTCCCTGGCGGAGAACTACTCCCACCAGAACGCCAAGAAGATCACGGCCACCCACCAGCTGCTTGGGGACGTGCACCACGTGCTGCAGGTTCTCAGCGGCCTGCAACTCAAGATGGGCGTCCTGCAGTGAGTGACGCTGCACAGCATCCAGCACCTCATGGTGGACAGGGACTCCTGGTTTACGCATAACAAAGGGGTTGCAGGGGGATGCCGTCAACCTCGCAGGGGCACAGGCAAAGGGAAAATGCCACACTCAAACGACCCATTGTTTTTTGATCCACATTGTGGATGTGACTCGTACATAGAAACCTCAACAAGAGCAGTGTATTTTACTCTGTCAATCACTGTAAGATATGACTGGAGAAATGTTGTACAAAGCATAAGGGATAAATGGCAATAATAACGTGTGTGTCCACATCAAATCTTCAGGCACAACCCTTTACATATTGAAGGGGTCCTCCTGTAATACTACAATCGATTGTAATACAGCAACCCTACTGCAGTACTGGGGCTAACCTTCGCTCTGCCTCCCCCAGGAGCAAGACCCAGTCGGACTTGCGTCTCTGGCGGCAGCCCTGGAAGCAGGGGCCCCGCAAGCCCTACGACTCGTACCCGGGCACGCCCGACGAGGACATGAGCCGTGGCGAGCTGCTGATGTCCAACGCCCTGGAGAAGCTGAGCCGGGGTGGCACCACCACCACCTCCTCAACCAACTCGTCGACCTGCTCGGTGGCCTCGTCGCCCCGCTACATCTCCTTCCAGGACTCGTACATCCTCAGCGAGCACTGCTACCAGAAGCCCCGGGCGTACTACCCGGCGGTGGAGCAGCGGCTGGTGGTGGAGACGAGGCAGGGCTCGGAGCTGGAGGACAGCATGAGGAGCACCGAGGACCTGCTGGAGAGGGAGCAGCGCTACGGAGGCCTGCTGGACACGGGCCGGACTAAGGCCCTGCCCGCCATCATGAAGGTAGAGTTCAAGACGCTGTCTTAAGCTCTTAGTTCTTCTTAATGATGGATGGATGGATGTACGACGAGGACATGAGCCGTGGCGAGCTGCTGGTTTTTTTTATTATTATTTTATTCATTGCGGTCCTATACTTTCTGCTGAGACACCCAGAATTCCCATCTGGGTGTAAAAAAGATAGACGTCTCATTTAATTGAAGAGGCAGAGGGGACATTGGGTGTGGCATGGCTGGCTGTAATGCAACAGATCAAGATCTGTTTTTCTTTACCCGTCTAGTGTTAATTTTGTCATCTATTTTTAATGTAGTCTTAGTCTTGTGCCAAATGTTAGTTTTATTCATATTTAAGTCATTCACTCGTCATTTTAGTCTAGTTTTAGTCAAAAGAGAACCCAAGGTATCAAATTTTAGTCAACTGAAATATTTAGAAATGATGCTCGGGGTCGGGTCGGGCTCGGACACACCCATCTGCGCGATAAGGCATTAAAACAAAAACAAAAAAATAGAAAAAGTCACCAAGTCTTCTTGTGATAACGGAAACAGCCGTACAAGCCGTGTATCGCACACATTCCACACGTGAAAAACGGCACGCTCACGTGCAGTGACTACTATATGCGACAATGCAAGTGAGCGATGGAGGACGTTAAGAAGAAATTGGCATCGGAAGAGTTTAAAACGATCGGAAATCAGGGAAAGTCTCCTGTGTGGAAGTATTATGCAGTTATGATTGTGCTCGCAGTTAAAACGCGCTTGTTGCGCTGATCGGTTGACAATTCCAAAATGCCTTGCATCCGTTTAATAAAGGTGTGCTTTCATGCTACAAATGTGGTACAAAAAAATTGATTGTCAGGCTCGGACATCTATAGCTTGATGTCAGGCTCGGGTCGGGCTCTGTTACTTCTCTGTCGAACGCGGGCCAGCCTCGAAAGAAAAAATGCGGCCCGTTCCGTGCTGAAAAAGCAGACGTTTGTAGACGAAAATGGAGAGATTTTATCTTACCGTAGTTTTTATTTTATGCAAAAGATTTGAGCGAGTCTTTTTTCGTCAACAATAATGCATGTTAGTTAAGTCTTAGTCAGCGTTTTTGGACATTAGTGCAGTCTCGTCATCGTCTTGCCATAGTCATGGAAAAAAAGGTTATTGACGAACATATTTAGTCGTGTCTTGTCTGACGAAATTAATACTATATCCATCTGCTGGTAGCTGCAAGCTAGCCTTGCATGGTGGTTTTATAATGTAGGCAAGCATCCTCATTGTGGCTGTACAGTTATAGTTTTAGCATAATGAAACTACCACGACAATAATATCAATCCTCCAAAAATGTATGCATTATACAAAGAATGGAATATATGGAGTCACTTGGTATTCCTCTTGACCAGCATGGCTCATAGTTTATGATGAGGTTATGGGCTCCCTCAGCTGGGAAGCTGAGCCATGGACCCAGTCTGGAACAGACCTGTGTAAACGGCACACGTGATTGAATTATGTGAAGTGCATTATGAGTGCTGCATGATTTTGATGTCTTCTACACCACAATAGTCAACTGTAGAGATACCTGTTGCAGCTATTATTTGGTTTTCCTAATGCGGGGCAACAGAAGCCCATAAACGCAGTTTGATTGATTTCACTGCTGATAAATAAGGACAATTGCAGGAGACATTTTGAAATTAGGTTTTTTGATCACTCAAAATGACATCCAACATATTATCACAGCACAAAGGGTACTGGGAAGGAGAAAAATATGGTCTCAAAAGGATTGAGCAGAAATTTGACATCATTCTGAATGTGTTCACCTTTACATACACCGTTAAGTTTCTGATATCGTATTTTATGACCTGTTCTACCATCCATGACTCCCTATAGCTCTATCCCTCCACAAAATTCCTTTTCACTAGAAAAGGACAATGATCTAGCCACTTTTTAAAATTCAATACTTTAACCTTTTCTTTATTCGTTAGTCTGCTTTCAATAATATTTACAGTTTTAATTTCACTTCGAAATATTGAATGAGTTTTTTTTGTTGTATCCCCATAGTAAAGGGAATTCAACATTTAATCAGTTTTTTTATTATAACTACTGTTTTTCTGCTGCTGGGACGTCAGCATGTTCCATCTGGGCTTAATGGCTTATCTTGCCTTCTTCAAAGGGCTCCACCCAGAGCAAGCGAGCGCAGGCGGAGGTAAAGGAGGAGTGTGGTGCCGGGGGCCCAGACGATAGCAGGCAGCAGCAGCAGTGGCACCTCAACCTGCTGGACCACATAGACTCTGTCCAGGACGATGTCGCACACAGAATGGACTTCGTCGAGAAGGAGCTGGACGGTGAGTTCAGTAGTGCATAACAAGCGGCCATGTTTTTCTTTGAAATTACATAATGAGGGAGGCTGAAGCCAAGAGTACAGGTGTGCCAAGCTCGGTGTAAACAACGCCTCCATCTTCTTAATGAGATGGAACCGATTTAATGCCTGGAAAACCCCACGGCTGTCCTCTGTAGTTGAGGAGGGCTGTCGAAGGTACTGGCTCGTGTGTTTGATTTGATGATGCCTAACGTCCTGTGTCGATCCCCTCAGTGCTGGAGAGCTGGCTGGACTACACAGGGGAGCTGGAACCCCCAGACCCACTGGCCCGTCTGCCTCAGCTCAAGCATCGCATGAAGAAGCTGTTGACTGAGTTGGGCAAGGTGCAGCAGCTCGCCCTCTGGAGCTCCACATGAGGGTGCCAGAGAGCAGCATTTGGGCCATAGCCTCCACACACAGCAGCCACAATGCAGAGATGAAGAAGCCCTAGTGGATACCTCTTGCGGTCCTAGGTTGGAAGAAAGGGTGAGAGAGGGTGCCTGGCGCTTTCCTTGTGACATAACCGCTGCTGTTCCCTTCCTGGTTTGAGAGGAAAAATGTTATGTATGGAGGGGTCACCATCGCTACAGGGTTCACAAAACGTATAGTTTGTGAACATATGCTGCGAGCAAGCATCATGTTTCAGGATCAAACACAAAAAGTAACCTCTAAAGTGCATTTTGTGCACATCCACGAAGCCAGGTTCCAACACCCTTTATGGTTCTCGTACGACTTCAGACCCTACGAAATGCCTTTCCTTGTCTCCTCGGCAGTTGGAAGTCTGCCTCTGGTGAGTCTGGGCATACAGTGCTTTAAACACAAAAGCTTTATATTCAAAGATCTCATCAGAGCTGTCCAACCAGTCTACACCAATCACAAAAAAACCTCTTGAAAATGTGATCATCTTTTTGGTTTTACTGTCTTTTGGTTTTCTCTCAATATTAAACAATCCTCTTGGGTTTGCCTGTCATGTCATACTGTGCATTAATCTCTTGTTTGCTATTATTCTGGATGGAAGGCAACATGAAGAAATGTGTGTTACACAATAGTACTATATTACTATATAAGTAATATTATCAGTAATCATGTTTTTGACCTGCGTAAGGGTTAGTTTTATTCTACACTGTGATAGTATTGTAGTCTGGACACAGAAGCAACTTGGCTTGAAATTATATATTTTTTATTTGTTGTCTTTTCTCAAGTATTCCTGTTGATTTTCTTTACAATATGAGTTAATATTTATGTATTTGTCTCTTTATCTATCACTTTACTCTAGGGATGCACTGAATTTTTGGCCGAAAATGGCCCAAAAGCGCATTTTCGGTTTCGGGCCGAAATACTTTTAGCACCGAAACATCACGGCCGAAACAGAAATTTGTGATGACGCAAACAAAAAGGCGGCCAGCACACGTTTGTCTGGATAAGCGCCAATATGTTGGCGGTGTGGACGTTTTTCAATGTTTCTGAGAAAGACCCACGTAAAAAGATTTGCAAAAATTGCAATGCCTTGATTTTAATGAAGTTAGTGCACAGTCATAGCCATAAATGCAATGGCACTGGGGTTGCCGCGGTGTGGACATTTTCACACCGAGTGATACACCGGTATTACCGAGTATAAACTGTATACTTTGAAACTAGGTCAACCGCCATCTTCTCCGTCAACTCTTCTCACACTCGGTCACAGCGTCTGGCAGCGGCCAATTCTCGGTGATAGCGTCTTATAACGTTCTATATATAATGGTATATAATATAATTGTATACTATCACGGCCAAAAGCTCTGTGCGCCTCCGGATGGCCGTAGCGCGGGGAGCTCTCGTGGGGGTTGGGCTTCACGGGGTTTGTTTACCGGCGTTGCTATGGTTACCAGTCTTGCGTGTTCCAACGCAATATTAGGTAGCCTATCTATTAGGTTACCTAATATATAATATATAAAACAAAACAAAAAAAGCAACCCTAAATGGTACTAATAATTGGCATTTCTTTCGGTTTTCGGCCTTGGTTTCCTCATTTTCGGTTTTGGCCAAGAAGTTTCATTTCGGTGCATCCCTACTTTACTCCCATTGGCTTCTGCATCATTGTTGCTGTAGCACATGACCTATGACCTTATGACATGTAAGTGGAGTTGTCTCTTCTGATCTTGGCCTCGCCTTTTGCTCTGTTGTTGGTGACACATACTACTCTGCTGATGTATATTGTTTTGCTTCCTAAATTCCATTTCACTGTCAATTTTTCTGTGTTTTGTATTCTTTGTAAATATGTCATAAAAATGTGTGCCCTTCTAGGGATCTTTGTATTAATACAGTCTCCTTGAAAGGATAATATTGTATGCTACTGTACTGTAAATGTATGGCTTGGATGCGGGAGCTATGTTAAACAATGCAAACAGAATTTCCTGGTAAATAAACTCATTGTTATTAATAGTCAACTGCTGTGTGGACAATATTTATTTGGCCCATTCTTTCCAGTGACTCGTTCACTCTCATTGGAAGGCAACTGTCCAAATGTATTCGTGTATGTGGGGAAATATTATATAAATCTTAACTAATATTTAAACGTGTACAAATGATATTATCAATCGAGGGATGGGGACCCCCGAATATTGACGGGTATTTTGCACACTGTGTGTGTGTGGTGTGCATAAAATAGTGTTAATAACCCAATACTAATAAGTATCAAAGTATTTGTATTACGGCGACAGCACAGCACAGTATAACCTCTTGGGGGCGTTGGAGTGGATCTGTGCGCCCTCCTCGCATTGGCTGCTTCCTTGTCCTTCGTAATGTCTAGGACGCAGTGTGTAGTTCCGCCCAGAGAGTGTCATCGAAATACTAGTTGTGGGGGAGAAGAAGCAGACGGTTATATTAACAAGGGCCAGTTCACAGTACAACAAACGTTACGCCTTGTGTAAAGAAACTACTTGGATCTAAAAGGTACTGAATTCATAACGGCGGTAAGTCGAACACATTTATTTCGCTACACAATAACTGTTGTTTCCACTGACAGATGTGTACGATGGTCGATAATCCCCGTGTCGCTGTTTCCTAGTCGGCGGTTTTCCACGTTATAATCCGGTCAGAGTAGAGATGGTAGAACCCCTATATTGTAAATAAACATCGTACTTCGTCGTTGGAAACGATAAAGGAGACATTTTATCCGTGAAGCGCAGGTGAACAGGTCCAAACACGAAGCTTTTGCCACTCCGTAACAAGTGAAGTGTACAGGTCTGTTCTGTTGCTCATCCTCGCTGTGATGCGACAAGACGTTCTCACGCTCGTGCCAAACGTCTGCGGCTCTCGCCGTGTTGCCGTTAGTTTATGGAACGTTATTCTCCCGCTCGATTTACGAGTTAGTTACCACGGTTACATTCCGTCGGTTGGATATGATGGGGCTTCCCCACGATGTCAAACACGTATATCTCCCTAGACCGCAGGTTATCATACTTGTGAGGAAAACCGACAAAAAAAAGCCGTTGCAATAAGGTATGTTTGGGTGGTATTTTGCAGTTTATTCCCAATCGACGTTACTGCTGAACACACGAGGCCTGTTTGACCTCCCCATCGTGTATCATGGATGTGTGTGCCTCTGCTCTCAATAACCGGTTGCCTAGTGATCGCCTGTCCTTAGTGCACCACATGATCCGATGACAATGTCACTGCTCGCCATGCGAAGGTCATACAGGTGGACGTCTTCGGCAGTCAGGGCCCGGGCATGGTGTTTAAACTAGGGGGGGATGGGGGAATCGTCTCGTCCAATCACTTTATCAATGCTGAAGGTCCCGTTTCCGGTGGGGATGGGATAACGTTTACTCTACAAACACCAACTGCCATTTGTTGCTACTCAAAACACCGCTACGTATAGTCAAAACAAATACATTTGAATCCCATATATTTGGCTGCCTATCTGCAGTAAAAGTAGAGCTCTATTAACTTTGTTTGCAGTATAGGCCTTAACTACTTAGTTATACGTAACAGGCCCACCTGTTAATGATCACACCTGCCCTGAATAAGCCCTACCCAGAGGGAGTAGTTGATTATTAAGCCAGTACAGTTTATCATTATCTTTGGTAGAAAGTCTTACTCTAGTGTTGTGTTTTTTCCATTTTTCTATTGACTAATGTTCTCTATCACAGCAGAAATGAAAGAGAGATTTTCTTTAATGGTCTGAATATCCCTAACATTAATAACAACAAAGTTATTTGTTCAACAACAAACGACTCTTTATAAAGTTGACCAACAGGAGGGGATTTAAGCATTAATTTACTACTGTTGCCACTACAGTAAAGGATTCTCTAAGGGAATTCCTGGGGATTAATGTCAGGAAAGGATGCCTGTTGAAAGCCTATCGCTGTAATTAAGCAATGTTGCTGACGGCAGACTGCCAGCCCCATTTTCTCTTCCTCTCACCTCAGCATCCTTGTCTCTGGCTATCTGCTGCGTGTCAGCGCTCGAGGCCATAACAAACAGCTATCCGGCCAAACGACGAGACAGTACACTCGACTTGTCCACTCGTCTGTAAAACAACCCTGCATCAGTAGCTGATCCTCATTCTTATAGCACTCCCTTGTTGTGTACTCGCCTGTTGTGGCCATTTTGTAAAACCAACAATCAAAGTAATGGTGTTTTTTTGTTTGCCATGGCCAAATGGTTGTGATTTGTAAGCTAGGAGGTTTGTGTTCCTTCTGTGGAAAATGTTCTATTTGCTCTTTGGGACCATGGATGTTGCGGTGGTTATTTTGGTGTTTTATAAAGTGTTTTTTTCCGGTCTAGACCATTATGTACAGTGGCCTTTAGCTTCAGTAAAGCCGAGCGGAAAGAAGTTTCTGCTGAGGTGTAGGCTATTTCAAGGTAACAAGAAAAGTGTTCTCTGTGATCACTGCCAAGCACTGTACCTGGTGCGCAAGCTTACATTTCCCTGCTCTTGTGTCATTATTCAGTTTTCTTTCTCTCACTTATGGAGTCTGTATAGGGCTGAGTTAATGGCCAGAAATATAAAGGATCATCATTTGGTATCCAAGGTAAATGGATTGGGCATTTCTAGCATGTAATTTAGTCTTTTTTTCCAAAAACAATGTACATTTGGTTGACCTAATTCTGCATATGAATAAACCAAAACACACAGGAACATACTTAACTTTTTCACATAGACATTGCATCAGGTCAGAGAGCGTCAGCACAGGCTGCATGGACTCATCCAAGGCTAGAGATCTCTATGGTAATTCCTTCCGGTTGGCTGTAGGTTTTCGTCTCAGATACTAGCGAAACTGTATGGCAAGCTTCATCGCTGTCAGCAGCAATATCCGCAAGGTGTGTGTGTGTGTGTGTGTGTGTGTGTGTGTGTGTGTGTGTGTGTGTGTGTGTGTGTGTGTGTGTGTGTGTGTGTGTGTGTGTGTGTGTGTGTGTGTGTGTGTGTGTGTGTGTGCACGCACACCAGGTGGCAAGCTTGTTGATCTAAAGTAATGGGATGCGATCCAAGTTCTGGACGCTGGCGCTCCTTGTATATATCTTTCCCCCCCCCACCCCACTGTCACTATGCATTTAAGATAATGTGCATCTTAATACACACGATATAGCGAGCAGGGCAGCAGGGGATTCCTTGCGGCGTCCATGCTCCTTCATTTTTATCTCTGATTCAAGTCAAGATAATCAAGTTTGGCTTTGAAATATCAAGCACTGCAGTCAGTGCCTTTTTACTACCGTGTTGTCCATTCCTTCACAGCCAAGACCTGGGAGATCTCTTGATCAAAGTTTTGGTCCAAGCATGAACTTGAAAATGCATGCTCGAGGAATTTCCAATGCGGCACACATGCTAACCACAGGGGTATTAGTCTACCACACACTGATTCCTAGATAATTTCCTTTGGATAATATTTCAGGCAAGGGAAGGTCCTACGAATGGAAATGCTTCTAAAGCGGTGATTGGAGCAGCCCACGGTACTGTCCCCAGTCGTATGCCACACCAAGCTATTTCTTCATCCATTTTCTGCTTCCCCAGGAGCATTTTAGAATTCAGATGCGTTCCACGGCGTAATGAATCGTTATGTCCTCACTTACGAGTAAACGGCACGGGGAGGGGGATATTTTCAGGGTGGAGTGTTGGGGTCTGGGTTAGGGGGGATTAGGTGGACAGCAGCATCAGTCATGCATGTTTTTGCATGCAGGAGGCCGAGCCAATCGATATGAGGGAGAAGAAACTGCCGGTTCGTCTCGCTCGGCTACCATTTCCATTAGTGGCATTCCTTCCTTATAACCCTGGATGTACTGTCCTGACAGTGGTTTCAACCTAGCTTAATGTGTGTATGAGTGATCCGAGTATCCCCTATCCCCCCTCATTTATTGAGGCAGGGGATGGATTATTCAAGGTCTGCTCTAATTGGTTGTTTATGTGATTGAGGGCCGATGTGTGTTGGCCAATAAGCATTCACAATCGGGGGTGGAATGCCTAGTTGACGAGAAGGTAATTGTACATTCAAACGATGTTGAAAAAGTCAGGTCATTGCCATGGCAGCAGTGATTTAGTATAAAGAGGGAGGTTCGGTGTGGCTTTGCCCTTCTATGGTTGCCAAGGACACGGCAACCATATGCACCCTATCCACTGAAAATTGATAGGCGTGAGGAGGGGGAGAACAGAATGAAATAGTTGCCCGTTTTGTTTTGTTTAAAATTAAGTAGCCTATACAAAATAAGAGAAACCGCATCGCATTACATTTTGGCACATGGACACACACACACACACACACACACACACACACGGACACAGGGGTACGATGATTTATAACTCGGTCATGTCCTTGTTACGAGCAAGGAAAACCAGCATGTGTCTGGCCTACAGCGGTTTGAGAGAGCATCTGAGAGCAGGTGAATCCTGTTCCGGGCCAATAAAGAAACTCCGCTGCAGGTTTAAGTCCTTATATTTTAGGGCGTGTTGGTGAACTAACAATCTGGTCTAACTCGTTTATGCTTCTTTCCTCCCCATTACATGTTGGTCAGTTCAGCCACGTCCCGAGAGCTTTGACGTAAGCTTTCAACCAAAGATCTTTTTTTAGATTTTTGGAAAGTCTAAAACTGCTCTTATTTATCATGTGCTTCTTTTTCCTCCAACTGTCTCTTCAGGCTGGCTCAGTGACACAGAAGAGTTCACCACGGTAGGCCCAGTGATGCTTGCAGCTAGTGTAGCCTTTATTATTCAGGAGGACAGGTAGTTTATTAGCTACCCGTAGTGTGAGGCCTGACAGGCAAGTCCGTTTGGTTGTATTTATATCTGAGTGATGGGGTGACAAGACCGAAGCACTAGCATGCTACATAGCCATGCTCATACTTCGTGTGTGTGTGTGTGTGTGTGTGTGTGTGTGTGTGTGTGTGTGTGTGTGTGTGTGTGTGTGTGTGTGTGTGTGTGTGGTGTGTGTGTGTGTGTGTGTGTGTGTGTGTGTGTGTGTGTGTGTGTGTGTGTGTTGTGTGTGTGTGTGTGTGTGTGTGTGTGTGTGTGTGTGTGTGTGTGTGTGTGTGTGTGTGTGTGTGTGTGTGTGTGTGTGGTCTTGCTACGCTGCTTTACCTCTGTGTGTGTGAGACCGGGCCTATTGATCCCTCTGTGATTTACCCCATGTAGCTCCACCGTCCAAATCTCTTCAAGTCTGTGTCTGCTCTCGGTTCTCGGGCCATTCATCATCGGTTGTTAGAAAGCATCAGACAACGCACTGACGTTCCAGGGGCTCTTGGTGAAGTTTGGGAAAATGTATTATTTATTATATTTATCATTATCTTGTTTGTCTCTGGGCTGTGGTGGCATATGGCTCCTTTGAATAGCTTGGATGCGCTAATGTTTGTCCCTAATGTGTGCGTGTGTTTTTTATTGTGCATACATAAGTTCATAAGATGAAATTTAAGAGCAAGCCAGAGCGGTGATGGACGCACGCAAACCCTCTATCATATTCTATCACATTCGGACAAAATAGAAACCCCATCGTTAAAGAGAAACATGGCTCCTTGTCGAACCCGAACCATGACTTATAGACAAGCCCTGAAATAGACCGCCAGGGTTGAGTCCCCGCACAATTTACGCAATGTGGAGCAAACAGCGGGATATTCCGTCTGGCGGTCAATCGACCCACTGAGGATGCTCGCTTGCATGCCACACTCATACAAAATGCATACTGGCCACTTATACATGCTTGTTCGAAAAGATAAACGAGGAGTTCCCCGCTTTCTGGGCTGACGCGTCACCTTGGAAGGGCCGATATTGTCCTTGTGCCTCAAGGTTTCCATTCAAACCGTTCTCCAGGTTATTTTAATATAGGTAGTAGTGTGGGCCTTAGAGTGGTTGGGTGTGCGCGGATGATGTGAGTAGATATGAGGTAATAAAGCACTAAATCAATACAGCCGGTTAATGCTTCTTTGGCTTGTGAGGACCACTGGAGGAGGGAATACCGCACTCCCCCTGGAATAATGCAATTCTTTAAAAAGCCTTGAGAGCGAAATAAGAGTAGTCGGAGAAGAGAGAGAGAGATAGAAGTAGAGGGAAAGAGATTGGATGGGGGGTGTGGGGGATGGGGGATGGGGGGGGGGGGGGGGAGGAATGGGGCCTCCCTGTTTTAGTTTTTTGGCAGACTGATGTGAGCAATGGCTTATGGATTGTATGCCAGTGACTTGAGTTACTCCAGAAATAAAAGCACACGCACACATGCCATGTAGTTTGACGGTTAGGATTTGTTCCATCCTGCATGAAGAAAGGGGATCAGGATTAGCAGCTCCATGCTGTACTAGTTGGATGATGGGTGATTAAGACTGATGTCTGGCAGCGCATCTGAAGAGACAAAGACCCAGAAAAAAGCTGATTGGATCTAAGGACACAGAACGCAAGGTCATTGGTCCTTTGTTCCCTCCCCTCCCCACACCGCTCACCCCCTCTCCTCCTGCTTTGTCTGGGGGAGGGGTTGTGTGATATATCCAATCTGATATGTTCACGTCATGTTGCCTGAACACCAATCGTCGCCGCTGCTTTTTCTTTATCTTTTTCAGTGATTGTTGCTCCCAGATATTCTAATGTCGCAGGATATTGAACCTTCAAAGCTCGACTGTGGCGGTTCTGTGTCTGACTGGGCTGCGTTCGTCTGTTTTTTTCACCCGAGGAGACGATGAGTTAATTATAGTAATGCAGCATTTATAAAATCCAGGAAATAAGAAAAATGTCTGGCAGGATCAAGGCAGGCCTTGTTTTTAACAACTATCTCAAAATAGACTCTCTGCGAGAACAAACGACCTGTCACCAGGTTTACTGCCCATCCGGATCAATTTTTGGCTCCCTCAAAGGGACCGTAAGGTGTTCTGCAATTCACCTCCCTCTGAAAATAAAAAAAACCTGATCTATTTATTTATACACTGACACATAATGTCTTTGCAAGCTCTGCAGTGTTTCTGTCTAAACTAGTTTAGTGTAGTTGGAGTACAACTTCGTCTGTGAATGAGTTTGTTTAAACAGACATATTTATTACATATCTTGCCACCTTTATCGGCACCAAATCGTGAAAGAAGGAGAAGACTCAAGCAGTTTTGTCTTTCTGGTGTTTAAACAGAGGAAGTTGGGTGTTTTATCTGGTCATCTCTGGGGAGAGGCCTGTGTGAGTAATAAAAGGCACTGAGCCTCAGGAGTGCATGCTGTGCTGTAATTAGAGTTCGGGAGCACAGACGGCATCAGGCATGTTTTCCCCCAATCTACCTCAAGTGGATGTGTTGTCCCACAGTGCCATCACCTCCACCACCACCACCACAAAGGCTAAACACCTCCATCTACATTCTCATCACCCCCACATATTTCACCATCACCTCGATCCAAACCACCTCAACCTCAATAGCCATCACCTCCAAATCATCACCATTTAGTTTACAGCCACCTTTATCATCTCCCTACTCCGGAGGCTGAAAGTATGATCATGGCAAGCATGAAGAGTGTTCACAATGATGATGGCTATTACAATATACTGCAAATGAATAAATATATGAAAATTCAAATCAATAATTCTTCCCAAATTGGGTGGCCACCGAGTCATTGCATTTTGGTATCCTCTCTGCATGTATTTGATGCTTTTAACCTATACCTGATGAGCTGTTTTTCAACATTCATATTTTCTTATTTTTGTATCTTTTCTGTGGTAAGGGTTCAGGTTCTCCAGGTTCAACCTTTCTTTATTGATTAACGTGGCCGGACAGAACAACATAGTTGATGCAAATTAGGTGATTAGCGGCCTCTGTAGGACGGTACCATTTATTAGCCCCCACTAAGTTATGTTTCTGGCATAATTACATTTCTATACAACTATACTTTTTCGTCAACTTGACTATTCAATTATTGCGGAAGCAAAGAATCCCAGTACGAACTTGCATGAATATTTGATGTCCCCCATCCCTATTATAATTATCCTGCCCCACTGGGGATAGGGAGGAGGGGGAGAAAAATGCCAAATGGAGGGATATTTCCATAGTAGTTAAGCTGGAATTGAGCCCCCCCACTCCCTTGCCCGGGACTGTTTTACTCTGACTGGATTACTGTGCCTCACTGTAAACACAGGCTCAGTCACTGGAGCAGACAGAAGGGTGAGACAAGGTTCTAGCTGTACATGAGCTCTGGGGAGATGCAGGGGGAACTTGCTTAAGGCCCTAAGGCCAAATTATACCTCCGTGGTGGAATAGCTCTCACTGTGGGTTTCTAGATCACAGGTGAAGCCCACAGGGGCTGTCGCCGGAGTTTACCTCTAAAGGAAATGTAACTATACATCAGGGCAGGGGTTTGGCCCACCCACTCTTTTTCTGCTTATGTTTTTTGTTTCTTTCATGACGGACTGTTAAACATATTTGTAGTACGACACTGCACCTTCACAATATAAAGACCACTAGATGTCCCAAAATGTATGACCTTGTGTATTTTTGGCAGACTACACCGGCTAGGAAAACCCCGGCATACCTAGAGTGGCTATTTGATGCAGAGGTGGGGCTTTACACTTTAGGCAATATGCCTGATGAAAGGGGGGAGATGGAGTAGCCCATGGATGCAGGTTGAAGTGATGTGTGCGGACAGAGGTTCAGCGCAGCATTGCTTGTAGGCAGGCAAAGACCATCTCTGTATGCTTTCCTTTGGCCTATTTTCCACCTATATATTCGCTTTGTTGTTTTGTTTTCTTGTTGACTTCAAGCTTGAGTGTGAGTTAATTAAAGATCAGCGTCCCAGAGTGAGCACAGCCAACCTTGTGTTCTGCAATAATTGGCCACGTCATTAAAATAATTTCCCTCAACAGGAAGGCAGACTTGCGGACAACACTGCAGGGTAGGGCTGTTTGCTTTGAACTTCTGCAAAAAGTGCCGGTTATAATCGTCAACTTCCCCTTCTTCCTCTTCATCATGCTGAGTGACGTAGCGAGATCCCTCAAAGTATGCCCCTTTTTGATTACTGATGGTTTATTTTTATTATTTGTACTTTATCCTGTTGGTAAGCTTTATAGAAGGTGTTTCAACCCAATATATGAACAACAACCCGCGTAATGGGCACTATTTCCTGGAGATTTAAACGATCAGTGTAAATAGAGTTGATACATATATCTTGATGTCCCCCATCACTTTCTCTGAAATGGTGGAACATGATTAGAGGTCACCTCCCATAAAGGCGAGAGAGTCATCACTGCACATCAGTCACTATGATGCTGACTGAGTTACCAGAGTCGGAGGTCACCGTACCAAGAAGAAGTGCGTGCGTGCGTGCGTGCGTGCGTGCGTGCGTGCGTGCGTGCGTGCGTGCGTGCGTGCGTGCGTGCGTGCGTGTGTTTCAAAGTGAGTCAATCGATTATGACGATGCTAATGTTGGCTGTTCCCCCGTTGCCATGGTGAATCTGAAGCAGTGTTTAAGAGGAGACGAGAGGTGTCTCGCTGAGGCTAAGGAAGAGTAGAGGGTGGGGATGAGGGGGGAAGGGGTCAACAGCCTCAGGACTGGGCTAGTGGTCGTCAATCATGGAGCCTTCCAGGACTTAGTCACAGCCCAAGGTGAGATGGAGATGGATTGACCTAGAAAGAGGGTGGTGGTGGTGGTGGATGGGGGAGTTGACTGATCATCCAGGAGATCCTACCGCTGACGTGGCTACAGGACTGCCTTATGTTCACGCAGCATTGTGAGGCAAGGGTGGGCGGATACGGGAAGACCTTTGTCCCCCAGCTGCCATGTTTAGGCTGATCTTCCGTGAAGGTTGCCCTTTGCCTCACGTGGGACTGTGGCGTGCCTAGGCTTGTCTCCTGTGGTTTTCCTCCGACATGTCTTCTTACCCAACATCCTCCTGCGTTGTCGTCAATGCTGTTTTGCTCTTTGCCGACAATTTGTTCCAGCACCGCCCTTGTCCGGAATGGGTTGTCGTGATATTTTTTCAGATTTCCCATCGTCTAGATGTAGTTCCATTAGAGGAAACAACCTGACCCTGACAAAGGAATGGGATACTTCTGTTTGAGCACCAGTGTCTAATTTCTGTGCCTTTTGTTTGTCCGGGGAAATTGGATGTTGTAGCTCTTAAAGCTGGTGTCTGCATGGTCATTAGAGGCCCTTCAACGATGGGCTTCAAGACCCGCACATCACCACCATCCCCGTTTTGGCTGGGAAATGTGAAGGGGATGGCTCTTTCCATCTGAGTCTGTATCTTAGCTTTTACCATGACTCCATTATACAATCAAACGCTCACCCTGCACTGCCACTGCCACATGTCAATTATTTCTCTTTTGACGTAGCATGTTTACGAAATACCGCGTGGCGGTATCAGACATTTCACAAGCAGCTCTTCGGTCCCCTCATCTATTTTATTAACTGTGCTGGATGCGCTCCTCTTTATTTTTTCCCCCATGTCTCCTCGGCTCACATTGGCCCCATGGGGCTGGCCCAGCTTAGAATAAACATGGGCTGCTGCTAGCTAGCTTTGTCTCTATGGCAACCACTGTGCACGCTGCACCGCAGAGCAGCGTCCATGGGGCTGCCGAGGGGCTGAGAGATGCCCACTGTTGGATGCAGGTTTCAATTGGGTACCGCTGTTCTTTTCCAGATGTGCATTTCCAGATGTGCGAAGGCCTCTGGAATGGAGGCGGGGGGAGGGGTTATTTCAGGTCAAAATCGTTTGGATGCACCCTAGCGGGAGAAGCACTCGTACCTGATTTTATTACTGATGTCAAACAGATAATTTCCATCTAAATGGTCTGTATAGGTGCGTACATAACGGCACAACGATGCTGTTGTGACGGGAAACGGTTTGTCCGTTGGGTTAGGGTGGTTTGGCTGTTAGTGTGTGTGCGTGTGTGTGTGTGTGTGTGTGTGTGTCCAGTGTGCTCCCCTGTTATCGAGACCCCTCCACCAACCCCCACTCTATCCCCTCCCCCTGTTATGAGCCGGCTATGACTTCAGCGGCCTTTGCCTCTGTCCCACTTTCCGTGGCAGTCTGAGGAAGTGTTGGATTGATCCGGTCAATCGGCTCAATCCGCTCAAGCATGTAGACTATTTGTTTGCTTTTCCTCCCTGCTTCTCCACGGACGCTTGTCTAAATATCATTAGGTTCTGCCCTTGAGCTGGATTTGTCAACAGGGGATTTACCCCAGTTATTATTTCCGCTCCCCAAGCGCTTGCTCGCCACCATTTTGTTGTTCCCTCCATTTGTTTCATGTTACACGAGAACCATGGCCATCGGTGACTGCTACCTCCTGCTGCTGACATTCATGTTTCACCAGTAGATGCCTGTCCACACATTTCTATACAGCGATCGCCCCGGCTGATTCCCGCTGACTTGACAACCCCCACCACCACTACCACCACCACCACCACCTTCTCCACCCCTCCTGTTGTCTGATAGCCGAACTGAAGGTTATCTGAAACCCTAAACTCAAGGTCGTCCAAGGCACGCTTTGGTAGCAACTAAACCCGGTCTTAGCAGTACTTCAATGCTAAAGCAGAACTTCTGAGGGGGAGCCTGGGCCCGAAACCAAAATCTGCAAGTAGTGGTGTTGCACCTTGTTTCCTGTTTTCATTACGAAGATATTTTACTGAAGAATACTAATTAGTATGGATGAATCTTTTAAAGAGGGATGTAAATTCGTAGATTTCTACCGGGGCTAAGTCTATGCGGTATTGATTTGAAACCTTAAGGACACTTTTCTTACGGTTTACTGTACTGCTGGCCGAGAGTGTTTGCTAATTACCTGCTTGCTAATTACGTGCTTGGAAGGTCCCTGCCGCCAGCAGCGTGGTCGGACTCTAAACTAATATGACGTACCGGTAATAGTCAAAAGCCCCGGTCAGATATTTTAGCTTGTCGGCAATCGGTCATTGGATATTAATTTCAAGTCTGATTTGTGAGCCAGTACCAACTGGCTAGACTTTTACTTATTCAAAACCCTCCTGCTAGATGTTTATCTTAAGCCCCCTGCCATGGCAGACAGTGAGTAAACCAGAAGACGAGTCTCCTATCTCCAAGGGCATTGAACTAGTAAGGAGCTACTGGGTGATGTCGAAGATCTTTCTCCAAGTGTAACTCAAACCACTGTGCTCCAGCAAGGTAACCAAAGCCCCTTGGCTTCCTGTTTACAGCTTTTATAGGCTGCTCAGGGTGTGTGTGTGTGTGTGTGTGTGTGTGTGTGTGTGTGTGTGTGTGTGTGTGTGTGTGTGTGTGTGTGTGTGTGTGTGTGTGTGTGTGTGTGTGTGTGTGTGTGTGTGTGTGTGTGTGTGTGTGTGTTAAGAATTATGTTATTATGTGAGAAAATGGACTAAAATAACCATATAATTTGTCAAGACCTACTTTGAGTATGAAATAAAGACTCCCTACTAAAAAAAGCACAAAATTCAAGAATACGTATCATTTGGCATTATTCCTTCTTCACATGAAGCCCTTCCCCATGTTCTTTGTTCTCTGTTGGATAATGTGTGTTACTGTCATCACTGTGTTAGTTTGAGTGCGTCTACAGTATGAGGAGATACCAATGCACACACCCCCAGCTGGCTCTGTGGCCCCTCCAGACTAGGTATCTGGTGTTCAGAGAGCGGCTGTGACAGAGGGCGCAGAGGCCAACTGGCAGTAGCAGCTGGTCTCCAGTGACCGCTTGTGATTGGATTCTGTTTCCTCGTTTGACATGCAGATAAACCAATAACAACACTGCCAGAGCTCCCCTGGATTCAGAAGTGCATTTTTTTCCCCCTACACCAGACAAGCTGGCTGCCTTGTCACTGTAGGGCTATAGAGTATAAAAGTGTCTTATCCTCCATCTATAGGATTGATGCTATATAGACAAAGGCATCAGGGAAAATGATCAGACACCTGAACTAGTCATTCCTCCTCCACATCCAACGGGCCTGCGCCATGATCGCCTCCGTTACAGTGTAAAATGTATTTTGTGTGTATGTGTGCGTGCATCGGCTTTTTACAACACAGTGCTTGTGGAATGTTGTGCCAGGAGTATTGGTGCTTTCACTGTCCTGTAAATCACTGCTGGTGAGATTGTGAAGTCGCTGATGCTTTTCTCTAGTCTTATGGAGGCATTCGGTCTAAAGGATTACATTTGCCTGTCACAGTAATGGCCGCCGGAGGAGGGAAAAAAAATGCTAAACAAGGTTGAGCTATGCTGGCTCGCAAACATTGATGCCAACCACTGTGTGATATTTTGAGCAAACTGGGGAGTACGACTTATTAACCTTCATATAGTTTGCATTTGCGATCAGTGGCATACAAACCCGGGCCAAAATGGCATACTTTGGTAATTTTTCCTTCTTTGACCGCACCGCACTAGAGAAACTTCTGAAGACATAAAAGTCTTTATTCATGAATTGACTTACAGGTCGTTTTTATTCTGAATGAATATGCTAAACCGCATTCATCGTTCACAGCCCTGCTTATATCCCCCCCTCTCTGTGATTGCTCGACCAGTTGCTGGCGATTGATTGAAATTAATCTCTCTCTCTCTCTCTCTCTCTCTCTCTCTCTCTCTCTCTCTCTCTCTCTCTCTCTCTCTCTCTCTTCTCTCATCTCATCTCTCTTCTCTCTCTCTTCTCTCTCTCTCTCTCTCTCTCTCTCATATATATATGTATGAACAGAGCGCTTTACCGTCACCACACAGCAAGATGGAAGAGTTACAGGATGTCCAGCTGACCGAGATCAAACCCCTGCTAAACAATAAGGTGAGTCGATATGGGTGGGGGAGAGGTATTCAGGGTGCAGTGAGAGGTATGACCTATCAACATGCTGAGACCACAGTGCCACGCATTCAACCGTCTCACGATTCACCACCGACACATTTGAGCTCTGCCCCCTGTGGCCATGGCAAGCATCTGCTTGCGCACTATACTACATGCGCACTTCATGCGCGCTGCAACGCATGTGTGCCTTGCAGTTCCCTTCATCAAAGTGAATTATTCATATCTGCTTGGCTGTGGAAAATACTGTGGAAAGAAATCCAGGGCAGAGCGAGGCAATTTGAAATGGGGTGGAAAAAGGCACAGAGATAAACAGACAAACCGACCGACTGTGGGAAGAGGGAGGAGAAGAGGCAGACAAAGAGAAAGACCTAGAGCAAGACTGCGTCTTGGAGCAAGAGCGAATAAAGATCAGAGAACCGGGCTGAGACTCCTCAGCAAATTTCAAGAGCCAGCGAAGGACGCAGGGAAGACGAGAGAACGGAAGGAAGCGATGGCAGATCTTAAGCTAGCTCCATCATTAGCTAGCTCCTCATCAATGTACCCGTGTGGGTGTGTGCCTGGCTGTCATGATATTCATTCCAAGCCTCACAGGGGGTTGCCGGCTGTTTGGGGTGGGGGTGTGGGGGGGGGGGGGACAGGTGGCAGGCATGGATGTGGAAGAGCCACTGACATCAATCCACCAGGCCTGAATATAAAGGATTTCTTCTTTATTTGTACTTGGTTCTACTGGCTGACAAAGGCTTTAACGGCTCACTGGCCAACTTAAGTGCTCATGCAGCGGCAGTGACACGATAAAACTCATAGATTATGGCGGGTAGAGCTGACCTCTCACTCCATCTAGTGGCCAGCCAATTAAAGAATACGTTGTGTGGAGGTAGGCGTCAGAAGGGCCCGAGTTGGAGAGAGGGGGCAGATGAGATGATGCACGAAGCCTAATCCGCTGTCGCAAAAAAAGTTTGAATGCTTGTCATTCCTTGGATGAGAAACAGTAGCTGCACACAGGGTTGCTTATTACACAGCCTGGTTGATAAGGTCCATTGCCGACGAGAAAACGTTCATCATATACTCGGAGCATGCTCAAATAAATGAACGGAAAATGCCAAGTGACTTTTGTGTACATTAGCTGCACGGGTGAACGCTCAAGGACTGCTTATGAGCTCATTCATATTCCAGAACTACTGGATATTTAGCTGTTTGGCCGCATCAGGCCGTATGCTAATCGCTTCAGTGTGATCTCATGCTAGACGATTCTGGATTCGCCAGATGAGGTTTCAGTCGATGCACCTTTTTAATCCTTCATTCTTTCATGTTGGAGATGCACTCCATTGCAGACCTGCCTACTGCGTTCTTAAAAGTGTTGATAACACCGTATTCTACAGGGAGAACCGTGTGACAGTGTGGTGTCTGGCACTGTCTGGGGTGTTGTCTTCCAGTCAACAGGTTCTCCATTTTGCTCCCAAATGCCTGTAGCCTACATGTAGGGCTCCTAGAGCTTGCTCAACAGCTCCCACTTGATTCTTAATATCATGTAATGTATACAGTAGATTTTCTTTGCGCTGGATAAAAGTCCAATCTGCGTAATAACGCTCATTTAAATGAGCAGTGCTGAACGTCTGTTAAAGATCAAGTGGTGCAGGTGCCCAAAATAATTTGGTTCTAGTCTAACTGGACCACTCTCATTTCTCTGAAGAACATGGATGCCTAATTAGGACTTACCCGTTCAATGTAAATAAGAAATTATTCGCTCAGAAGGCTAAGTCAGAATATTGGCAGTTGATTTTACACCATTGACTTTTAGCTAATGCATTTCTTGAAACGCTACACAGTGTCCCTTTTTAATATTAACAGTAATTATTTAGCTACAAGTTCAGCGAGCATAACTGTGTGGTCAATCAGCCTTAATTATCTGTTAAGAGTATTGGATACAGTTGAATGAATGAATAAAAGCATAATGGACAGCCATGGTGAAAACCTACAAGAAATATGTTAATTGGATAGAAATGTGCTTCAATGAACAAGTGTCTTGTGTTTAACACTTCTTATCTCTCTCTCTCTTGCAGAATTCCCGAAATTTCCAGGACTTTGATTGCCAGGTATGCGATATTTCCAGTTTTTTTGCCAGTATTACCGGAATGCTTGTGACTGGACAAAGGAGTGATAGGGGGGAGCACGGAGGAGAGAGGTCCATTGGCCCCATCACCTCTCCTATTCTTTATCCAGATAGTCAACCGCCTCAAATCATTCCGTTGTTCATCACGTGTGTGGGTGTTAAGTGTGAGATAAACGGTTGCCTGTTGTCTCTTGAATAGGCCACATAAATAAGTGCGTATCTGTTGTAAAGAGGGTGTTCAGGGTCACAGAATGTGCTTCGAAAAGATGTTCCACTGCCTGATTTGTTTCTTGCGGCTGTTCATTTGTAACAAGGTCATTAAGAGATTCCCTGAGTCTGCTTCGTGCTGTCTCTCTGGCTCTGATCTCACACGCAGTAAGAGGGTGGCATTCCCTGTCAGGCGCACCGGGCCGGCATCAATATGTTTTTACAAACCTGGCATACAAAGTCTATTGCAATCAGAAAAGATCCTAGGAACCAGGCCGCACTAATAGATGTTCAGGATTGTGTGTGACCACAGTGTTGGTCTGATGTGAGTGACCCCATCCGTTCCGGATGCTGCGGCCCGTTGTCGTAGTTGTCCTGTGACCTCCGCCAAGGCACTGTGACTAAACGGATTAATATATGGATAGTGATTGTTATATTATCCTTGATCAAAGGTCAAATGGTAATTAGATGAGTATCAACATGTTCAATAAATGTTGAGCGTTGTATATTGTCATGTCACATTTTGTAATATATGTTTGTATGTATATCTTTATCTTCACAGCCAGCTTCATTTTCTGATTCTCCAGTAAAATGTAAATTTAACAGCACGGCTTAGCATAGCCTAAACATTTCCATAATACTTCGCGTTCCCTGCCAAAATGGACGCCTGCCGCCTGCTCTGATTCCCATAAAAGGGTACTACAGAATTGGTGTGTGCGTGTGTGGGGCTTCTTGCATATTGATCGGGGAAATTCAATCACTAAGTCTCAACGTTGGTCTCCAGGCGCCGTTATCGGTCTCGGAAGAACACCCTGAATACAAGAAACCAGGTGTGACGATAGCGTCATGCGAATGGGTTGAGCCCCACTCTATTCCTTTTACGTATTGATTGAGGAGCTAGTATGTGCAGACTTTGGCTGTCCCAGTAAGGGTTTCAACTATTGGATTCCAATACAGACAACGATCTGTTTACATTTTTCTTTGCATCCGTCCATTTCATCAGTGATGCGACAGTTGTTGGGGATAGTGAATCTGTCGGTGGATGTATTTGTTCCTGCCTGACAGACAGTGAGGTGGGCGGAGGGGGGGATGTTATCTCAGGACATGGGTGGAGCTGATGATTTGAGGAGAACTATATGGGACTGTCACAGCTCAGCTGCTGTCTAATACATCACACAGTGTGCATGACACCACCATCTAACTCCCCAAGCTACGGTGTGTGGAGATGCCACGGCAGACATTTATGCCACACTCTGGTCTGCTCCACCTGCTGCTTCGCCTGCTGCCTAATCCAGACGCGCTACAATTCAGGGTGACGCAGCCCTGCTGCCATACTAAATCCCCACCCCAAAGCCCCCGGCGTTGGGGGGCCACTAGGCCCCTCATGGGGATTTCTATGTCTGTACTCTGGGTTCGGTCAGGCGGATCACTGACACTTTTCTGCCAAGAGAAGGTGAGGAGGATACCGCATTGCAAAGGAAACCCTTTATTTTCCTAAATGCAAGATTTTCTGGCCCCCTTGGCTGCCGCATTCACAGACAGGCATGCGCCACGGAATGGTTAAGCCCCCCCGCCCCCCCCCCCCACCTTACACCACCAGCAGCCCATGCTTTCTGCAGTCATGCCGACTCCCGGCATCCCATCATAGCTAAATATAGCTCATGCAGGTACGGCAGGAAGAGGGGAGCATGCTCAGTGGAGAGGGCTGGGACTCACGCTCTCCGCCATGTGCCTGTGTCTGCGCTGCACTCTCTCCTCCTTTTTGTCTGGTCCAACAGTGCTAGCAGAGCTGTGAGCTACATCATTACAATATCAACCATATGGAGATGGGGGACCAGACATTATCTCAGAATCCTCACAAATTGAATGATGCCTCTTTCCTGGTGTTTTAAAGGGCTGTTGCATTAAAGTCATCATATCCATATCACAAAAGGTCCTTTATCCAATCTGCAATAAAGGTACTGTGAGGGTTTTTTCCCCACACAGTCAAGGACATGTGGTCCTGAATACTGAAGGTGGACTCTAATACTGTTACTGAATATGGAGGAAACACAGTACATGATTGGGAGGATGTGAGGGATTCATGCATAGACACTATGCTTGGTCTCCAGGCTCTTCTGTGATCCAATCACTGTGGTCAATGAGGAATATAATGTTGTTCCACACTAGCCGTTACTCTACAATACCAATACATTGCATGATGCTACATTAATCTAGTGTAGTGTCATGTTGGTATTTTACGCTGCGCCATTGCTGCGTGTCCAATGGGATTTCCAGATCCAGCAGAGAACTGCTGCTTGCAGGTGAAACCAGCTTTTCACGTCTACTTCACTTCCCTGTGTAGTACAACAGCACCCCCTATAGGCCAGCTGTGGGAGGTGCATGCTGTGGCGTCCAGACCTAACTCCAATGGGGACGTCTGCATGGATTTTTACTTGGGCAGTGCTGTATATTTGTGAGTGTTAGTATCTTTACTTCTGCTAGCCTGGCCTATTTACTTTGCATGACAGGGGACCAATCAGCATCCTCTGAGTAACCATGTTATAAACCTGATGGTTCATCCAATCAGTATTTTTCTGAAAGTGCCTGCCGTTTCCCAGGATGACTTCGGAGATCTTTCTGTGTAACAAACCATCTAGCGCAGTGTCTATCTCAATAAACTTAGCTATTGGTGTATTTTTATATAAATATTTTTTTTTTATAAAAAAAAATACAGATATTCATCAGACCACTTTAGAATACACAGAAACAAGGAAATGTTTGAATTATATTTGATTAGGTTTCTCATTGGGATTCCAGAAATTATGTTGATCAATGTTTACAGAAAGATAAAACTGCTGAATGGTTTATAATGGTGGTGATGGTGAGAAAGTGTGCATGTGTTCGTACCACACACTACTATTTTAACAATTGCGTTTCAGGGTTCAGAGCAGAGTCCCAGAAGAATAAAGTATTAGCATTTAGTCATCTAGCAGACACAGTGAGGACAATCAATACATACAATCAAAGTCAGGGTGACTACAAACATGTGAGTGCAGAGGAATGTGAAACAGTTATGCATTGCAACGACGTAAAATACATGCACATTTTCCAAATTAAACATGCTAGAAGCACACAGCTGAGGAGATGTTGGAAGAGACCGTGTGTAGATTAGTAACTCGATCCACCAAGAGTTGCCAAACATGACGTAGAGGTATGTTTCATGTGCAGCATGCTCAAGGCCACATTAAACCATTGTCAGTAATTGCAGTTTACCTTCCAATCTTATATTCTTTAGTTACATCTTTTTTTTAATAAATATGCAGTTTATAATTATAATAAATAGGCATGAATTGTGAAAACCATAAAGACATTGACAGACCGTTACTTGACCTTGCTCACCAAGGGTAAGCAAGTGGAACACAAATGGCTGTCTGCGGAAACAACGAACTCCTCCTTGAATGTGCACTGCTGCCAGTTGACCAGGAGGGGGCGCTGCAGAGCTGTGTTTAGGGGCCAGCGAGTTCTGCAGCTCCTTTGTGTGGTTGAAGGGCTGTGCCTTCTGCAGTGTTTTTGCTATCGTACTCTTGCATTGTCCTAATGCCCTTAGTGCAGAACTCCAAGGTTTTAAAACACACAAATCAATACTGTTAACAGTAGAAAATATGTGTGAGTACATCACAATAATGCATGTGTGACTAAGGACAGAATATAATTTTGCCGTAATGGGATGTAATATAACTATCTCGGACAGAGCTGCATTCATGCCCTACGCCGTTATAGTATTATTGAATCTACAGATTAAACCTTAACAACGCATCAACAGAGGGCATTTTTATTCAGTCTTTCCACCATTTTCACCAACGCAGACTGAATGACTCACATGATCGACGACTGTCTGTTGCTCAGGTGCACCATGTGTCACTCGGGCCGCGTCACCGCTTCCATCTGCTGCCCACCGGAACCTAAAATGGCTGGAAAAACGTGTGTGTGTGTGTGTGTGTGTGTGTGTGTGTGTGTGTGTGTGTGTGTGTGTGTGTGTGTGTGTGTGTGTGTGTGTGTGTGTGTGTGTGTGTGTGTGTGTGTGTGTGTGTGTGTGTGTGTGTGTGTGTGTGTGTGTGTGTGTGTGTGTGTGTGTGTGTGTGTGTGTGTGTGTGTGTTGGAGGGGGGTAATTTGACCTTATAACATGACTTAGTTGTGGAACTTGTTATTGCTTTATGCAGCAAGATCAAAATAGACTGCAGGTCCATGCACACCACTTTCTGCCAGTCATTACGCCTTCCCTTGATTTACATCTCGGCCTGTGTGTGTGTGTGTGTGTGTGTGTGTCAATGGGACCTGCTGCGGGATTGCAAGGCAATTCTCGACGAGTAATATTGGCAGGCTAGCGTGTTGCTAGCGGTGAAATGGGTGGTGTTAACATCCAGGAGCCAATCGGGATACTTCTTAGCACCCTGATGGTCCCACCTACTCCTCGCCGTCTGGGTCAGTCATTGGCCGAGCAGAGGAAGGGAAGCAGGGCGCTGAGTAGACGGTATCGTCCTGCCAGCCCCTGTGCGTGCCGTCCACAGACCACTGGAGTAAAGTGGAAGATGGGCGATCAATACGCTGGTAATCAATACGCTGTGAGAGCAAAAGGAATTACGGGAAGCGCATTTCCGCAGATGGTCAGCCTCCAGATACGATGTGGAGCGTATCTCGATATATGATATCTGTAATGATAAGGTTGTTGGCTGCAGGTTTGACTGGAGGGAGAGGTTATTCTGCCATTTTCTCTCGATAATGTGTGGAGGCTGGCGGTTATAATGGGATCCAACTGCTCCCCCCTTGTTAGCCTTCAGAAATCAATACTAATTGATTCTATTATTTTTTTACCACGACATTGCCGCGTTTCCTTGCACGATTGTCACATTGAACTGATTTAGGTTCGAATAATTCTCTGGTGCTCTTTGTAAAAAAAAAAAATAAAATGACTAGGTCTGAAATAAATAAAGGCTTTAACAGCCGTGGCTGTATTGTATATTTGGCTCTATTGGGACTAAACTATTGAGAGGCAAATAAACCGTATGGGCTATCTACGCGGATGAATGAATATGGAAAACGATGCATTAGCAATGAAGGGTGTCCAATGTATTCGTTTGACAGAGAAACCCAGTCACCCCCAAATGTAGACTACAGAGCGTTGGCTGAGCTTCTGTGTCATTTCCAGTGACTCATGCCTTAAGGGAACCCCAATGGGTGGTGGCTAAGACGGCTTCTGTCGCCATGGGCAGTGGAGGCAACAGCGGCGGCGGGTGGCCATCTTGCTAATGCCAAACTTAATTTCAGGATTGAGCGGTCAGCTCCTCTCGCCTCGCCCTCTCCACTCCTTTCTCTATGTTTCTCTCTCTCTCTCTCTCCTCTCTCCTCTCTTCCTCTCCTCATAACTTTCCCTCGGGACCGTGTGACGGCTCATGCCTGCAGTCTCCTCCTGGGTAGCCTGCCTGGCTGCCTGCCAACGCCCCTCTCCCATCCATCCATGGCGCTCCCCATCCCCACACCCCTCTCTCTCTCCCTCCCCCAGCCGACCCCCTCCTCCCCTTTCCATTCTTATACTAGCCCCACCCCATACCTCCGTCATCCAATAAGATGCAGTCATGGTTGGCTGAACTGACGCGCCTTGCCTACCAAGTGCAAACTGCAGTCTCACTCTCCTACTGCGCCTGCTA
>OLKM01001682.1:102306-113251 GCA_900291075.1 Melanogrammus aeglefinus
ACGTATGCAGGCTGTGAACACTCATGTATTTCAATTAAATCATAAATTGTGTATTTTTTTAAGTTATCATAAGACCTATCTTTAAAGCTTTTCACTCTCACGGATGAATAAAACTCTCTCACAGAGTTTGGCACTCCTCAGTGTGCCAACATTTAATATTTTTATAACCCCATTCAGCGAACAAAGGCAACAGACTGATTATCATTTCGGTGGCCACTCCAATGACATGCAAAGCTCATCAAATGCCCACTTATGTCGTGTGAGAAAGAATAAAGACATTTACATATAGGTAATTTACATTATATGTGAAAATACTTTCAGGAGAATTTGGAGGTAACAAATGTCAGGATATTGTTGTTTTCACCACATACGGCCCGCATCCAGGAGAATAGGCGGAGAATATCAGGCCTTGTGTGTGTCTAAAAGCAGCTAGTGTGTGAGAATTTGAATTATATTAATTATACAATGAGTCAGTATTGTACAGGGTTTACAGGGTAAATGTTCAATGGAAAGTGTAGTATACTATGCATGTAAATCAATGATTCAATAGCTTCAACTGTTACTCAGGGATCAAAGTGAATTGACATTTAAAAAATGGCAACTACTATTGGTTAGTTGAAAATCTCATCTCATCGTCATCCGCTTATCCGGGGTCGGGTCGCGGGTCGTTAGTTGAAAATAATAATTACAAACACAGCTGAAAATGGTGTTCATATACAGAAGCACCTCAGTAAAATAAACTAAGTGTAACAATAGCTAAGGCAGCATCCTACCTAACTATAGTGAAGTAAAAACTCAAGGTAAAAGTTGTTATTGGGTCTAATTCTTCCTGTTCTTTAGTATGGCAGGATTTCTCTTTGTCCTATGATGGTTGTATTAGGGGCCCAGAATGTAGGTATTTCCAATGTCTTTCCAACGAGCTAATATAATCAACATTGCAACCAGTATATAAGTGGACGCAATTGTGCTGTATTAAAGTATTCCCTGAAGTTAGGAAAATGCCCAGTCCCCCATGTCTTTTTGGCAACTGGAGAGTGGTATATGTCGAATTCTGCGTTCTTTCCCCCCCAGATAAATCTAGATATTATTATCATCCCACTCTGAAACTGATTCTGTGGTATACAAACAGGCCAAGGATAGAAACAAAGTATATAGTAAACGTGGCAAAATATTCATTCACTGCATTTATCCTGTCAGTGAGGCTTCATTGATAAGTTTGACCACCTTTCAATATCTTTCCCGTATGTTGCTCATCAAATATGATAATAAGTTGTTTCGGAAAAGTTTTTAACAAGTTTTTTGGTTATGCTTATGCTAAATTATGTGAATGATTTGGCCTTTCCAATTTAATTCAATTTCTTAAAGTCTTTTATTTGGAGAGCAGTTAAACACGAGAATTTGAATTTTAGATATTTTAATTTTGTAACTCGAGTAACTCCAAACGTTCTCGTGTACAGATTCCTATAAGTTCATAAAAGCGTTTGACTGGATCCGTTTTAATATGATCAAAATGTTTGTCCGCGAGATAGATTTTAGTTATGGGTTTCGGTTATATTATCTATTCCTGGTTTATTACATCCTCTTATTTCTGAGTCATTTGGGGATAATGGTTCTATATTATGAGAGCAAACAAGTAGTCTGAGACATGCAACGCTGTCTGGTTCTCTTTCCAAAGAAATATCTGTCCGTAGTGAGCCGTTTACTTTGATTCTAAGTGTGGTTTGTTATAGATTGATTGTATAACATGAATAGTTTTTATAAATCCAACATTTTCTAATGTTAAATATAAAATCCCAGTTGACCCTACGAGCTTTTCAGCATCTAGGCCTGACAATGCTGTTGGTATGAATTTCTTGTTATTTAATTGTATAATGTGGATATCTCCTGAGATTATGCTGAGTTCTGTCGACCTAGAAAAGCCAGTCCGGTCTTCATCTACCAAATGCTGTTACTATTCTTGGAGCCTGTTTGGAAATTACAGTGGTATACAAGTTTGGTAATCTATAATTAAGATTGATATGTTTCTATAATTGTGGAATATTCCCTTATGCCTTTAGCGGTTTGGAATGGAATTGCTATTATTGCTTCCTTCGCATAAGGGGAGTGATTCTTTAGTAACTGGTCCCAATTAAAGGTCTTCAGTAAAGTGGGCTGACCAGTTCAGTTTTCAGTTTTTTATACCACTGCGATCGAAATCCATCATGACTGGGAGCCTGGGTTGTTTAAATTTTCTATTGCTTTTAATGGATTTCATCTGGATTTCAGCTTTGTTTGTGTTATGGCGTTCATTGTTGAATTTACTATAGAAGGCAATCAGGGATCAAAAGTTAGTATCCTTATGATTTGTTGTTTGATGTTGGGTATAAACGATCCTTTATAATAAGTTCCCTGAACATATTTTCAATTTCTTTTGGTATATTAATTTGGTTGTATTAGGATCACGTAGTTAGTTTACTGTAATTCGCTGCGTTTCGTAATCTTCTCGCCAACATGTTGGGCAGCTAGGGCCTACTTCATAGTAATTTTGTTTTAAATACCTAGCCTTTATCTCTATTTTCGTTGTTGTAGGTATTCCTATAATTTGTTTCTCACCTCTTTCATTGTCGTTCTATTTTTTGTACTGTTTTTCTTTATGTTTTTTGTTCCAGATTGTTTTCAGGTCAAGCTAACAGAGACTTGTACCGATTTTCTTCTTGCTTTTTTAAGTCTACTTCGTAATTGGAAATCAATTTCCTCTGTATGAACAGCTTTTAGAGCATGCCGCATAACGTAATGCTGGGTTCCGTCTCGGTCATTATATCTCGCTCCCAAGTACTTTCCTGTATTCACTTTGATTTGTTTCGACCACAGTTTATTATTTAATATCGCCCGACGTTGCACTCCATATTGTTATTCTTTTGTTCTGGGACTTTCAAATATTAAAAATAGATTGGGGCTATGGGTCGGGACCAGTCGGTCCATCTTCTCAATTTGACATTCCTGTTTCTATCCCTGTCTTCTTCTGCATAAAAAAAATAGTCAATTCTTGAGTACAGCAGAGTGTGTTGCGAAGTAACTGACTGAAGTCTCTCTGTAGAGGAATGTAAAGTCCCTCCGTATCATTCAAAGAGACCCCATTGCTTCCGAAATGTATTGTTTCACAACCTTTGCTATAGGCTTCTCTATTTCTCTTAAGACTTAGTTGTACTAGTCGGTCATTCATTAACACATTGAGATCACCTTCACATAATACATAAGCTCCTTTACAGCAATCGACAATCAAACAGGGATTAAAGAAATTGTTATCACTTTCAGGTGGGCATAAATGTTCTACCAATGTAACCTAGCTTGTTCAATGGTTCCTTTTACAATATATAAGCCCTCTTTATCTTTATTTCTTTTGATATTCCAATTGGTGGCATTAAGGAATTAGAATTGCAACACCTCTTCCGCGGGGTATTAGAATGGGAGTATAAGAAGTGTGCATTAAGAATCCAATATCTTTTCAACTTTTCAGTTCTGTTGTGGAACAGGTGGGGTTGTCTTGCAGAAACTAATCTTTGTCCTCGTTCCTTTTTAATTTTAGCTATAATTTTAGCTCTTTTGACTGGGTTTCCTAAGCCATTAACATTCTAACAGACATAAGTTAAATACCTTCTTGTTGGCGTATTCATAGCTGTTTTTGGTTTGTGCAAATTGTGGTTTCTCCCTAGGCTAAACAGTGGGCAATGAAACATAGGCATTTACATCAACTATGTAACAAACAAAGACAAATAGTGGTAACATAACTATACAACAGAAAAAGGCGAATAGAGATGTCAACAATCTTCATATGTGACTCTCTTTATCTTGCTTCCACAATGAAAGGGCCCCCAGCTAGTAGTAAGATGTATCCGCGATAAGGGGTAAGATTGCCAACTAGGCTCATGTAGGCACGCTGTGCGTCAGGTTCCTTGGAAACCTGATAATATGATATCGAATATCCTATTAGACACATCTCGAATTTAAGACTAACCTTTTTTTTTTTTTTCTTTTTTAACCCTTTATTGCAATTTAAGGATATGTTCATGCATATTTATACTGAGTCAAGTATCATCGTGCGTTGTTGTCCTCGCGTGGAATTCTTGCAGCCGCTCGTTGCCCGTTGCCCTGTCTAGGTTGCGTGTCTCTGTCTCCCCGACGCGTGTCACAATGCTTACCCCGCTCGACCGCCTGAGCCGGTCATGGGCTGTTAGCGTCGGTATCGGGATTCACTACTTCATCCTCCTTCTGCCGCATGTCACTCGACTGCGTTCCTCCGCGCTGCGTAGCGTCATCATTCAACTAGTCGCCAGTGGAATACGCATCCTGTTGAGTGGGTGTTCGTAAGAGTGGTCAGTCCTTCCCTCTTTAGAATCTTCTTCACGTTCACATACGGTTTGCGTCTACAGCATTCCTACAGAGTAGTCATGGCAAAATAACTCCTGACTTTCTCCGAGCTTGACCGTTTCTTTCCCTACGCCTCTTTCAGAAAAGACTCTCTTCTTGACATTAAACCTGCTGAAATTTGATTATATAGTCGATCTTGGTGGTTGGTCCTGTCTTTTGGTTCGGCGCGAGGGTGCGGTGGGCTCAATTGAATCTTGAGGTCTGATTCAATGATGAAGCTCGTCTTTTGAAAACCATTTTCCATAAATGCCGGACCGATTCGCTTTCGCCAGCTCCCCATGCTCGGAATGCCCGTAATATTTGCAGGTTGTTCCCGCCTGGATCTCGATTCTAAGTCATCCACTTTAATCATTCATTATTTCTCTTTAGATGTCTTCAGTGAGCATTTTGCGTCAGTACTTCCACTGTTCGACCTCTCGTTCATGCGAGTCAAAAGCGGGCATCTATCTGTCATTTTTGCTCTTCTGATCGAACGAGTTTATTGTGTGACAAGTTTCTGTACGATGTCCTCCTTGAAATTTCTGCCAGTTCGTTTTTTATCTTGGCTGTGATTTCGTCTTTTGACAGTTTCAGGTTAATTTCAGTCTCGTTTTTGCATGGCTTGGATTTGCTTGCTAATGCCATTAAGCTAGCTTTGCGGGTTGGTGTAGCCTCGTGTAGCCGATAGCTGATGGTTCAGGTAGCTTATTCTTCTTCCTTGTCAGAACGACTTTATGTCTTTACCTTGTGCTTCGGGTTTTTCTTTTTCTTTGTTTTTCTTTGATCCTCCGCTCGATTAGTCAACGCCATGTGTATCTTTCTTTGTTATATTTTCGAGGTTTTTGCTGAGTTTATTGTGTTGGTATAGGGAGCACATTAGCGTCCATCACGCTCGGACGTACACCACGGAAGCCTCTGCAAGAACTTTAATAAAACCGGAATATTGTATCTCCGCAGTTAGTCAGCCCGAGCAGCCCCCCCGTTAGACGGCGCCACTGGGAGATTCTCCTCAATATCTCCCGATACATCGCCAAACCTGTACTGCGTGTGGTGTGGTTATATCGATAGCCTTGTAATGTGTATATGCTACGTACGTAGGAATATTCATACTTGGATTAAAAAATAAATTGTATTCCGCCATCTTTGCTGACCAAGAGTTTTGTGGAAAAGTTCAGTGATGAATCAAAAATAAAAGCCTGGCTATTGAAGTTTACAGTAGGCCTACCACTGTCAGCTACCAGATGTCAAATGACCGGTTTGAAATTCATTGCGGGTCTCTCTTTCTATATCCATCTAACTCAAACAGGATTTTATTACGGTCCTCTCAACACGTCTCTATCTCACAAAAGGCTAGACACGCAATCAAAGATATTTAGAATAGGAAAAAAAATGTGGATTAACGCTATTGAAATATTTTGCGCGTTGAATCAGCACACTATACTATACTTCGTCTATATTTAAGTATGTACCTAGAATGCATGTAATAGTAGGCATTATATGTATATGTATGTAAGAATAAAAATGTATGTTTTATGTGTGTATGTATGAATAATACGTATGTAAATGTGTTAGGGCTGTCAACGAGATATGTCGAGATTGCGAATATTCGTTCCCGAAAATGTTTATCCAAGAAACAGGCGAATCGAACGGTGATAGAAATATCTAATGTGAAAAAACACTCCCCCGGTTCTTCAGGCGCTCGGTTGAACGCGTCTTTTCCCCGCTGGCAACATTGTAGAACTAAAAATGAGATCAGTCCTTGCACCCTCCAACGTAATATCTGGTCTTTTTGGCGAATAATTGTGATGCGACGTGGCAATGCACTAATATGAAGAGTAAATTGCAGTCATCTTGTTTGTTTGTTTTTTTTGTCGCTGTTTTTGTGTTTATAGAATGTTAGAAGTCAGCTTGTTTTTCGTTATGTGCTTCAATTAAGGACAATGAAAAAATCACAATACTTTGTAAAGTTTGTTGATTTAATTGTTAGATATATTATTACTATTACTGATATTGTTCAGTTGCTCGGAGCCCTGTCGTTAAAAAAAAAATATTGCGCAGAGTTGGTGGGAGAACGGGACCTGTGATTGTGTTGTTAACCTCTTTTTAAGCACTATTTGTTAACGTTCGTAAATGTGTTTAGATAAATATCAATGATGTAGCTTACTTATGGTGTTTTTGTCCGGTGTTCGAATTAGGCTAAACTATAACACCGAAGCAATGCCGCTTCGCTGGTGTAGGGCACATGGTGGATGAAGCATTTGCAACAATGTTCATTACTGCATAGGGTGGGGTTAGGGCATAGTAAGGGCATACTCTGGATATTCCCTCCACCGATATTGGATTCTGCGGTGGGGAAAAAAGAAACATCCTGCGACACATCTTAGCAAACAATAAGGCAGTGAGCGCGCAGTGGTCCACTTGAGTTAAATTGGTCTCACATTCAAAAGCCTTTCCCACCTCCCAGAAGGGGAAGGCAGTGCTGCTTGCGAGATCGTTTCTATGAGCCTAATGTTTTTTTTTCATTGAGATAAAGCCACTCTTCTATGCCACTGGTTGCAGCTACATTAATAAATCTTATAGCCTAGCGTTCATTCATTTTGTTCTGGCGATTTCAATTGGTTGTCTGTGCATAGACAACACAGACATTGGACATTTATTCTTTCTTATTCACGTACTGTTCTGAGCTGGACTACACAGGCTAAGCTTCAATAAAGCACCGAGAGTAGAGCTCTGGAGCTAGTAGTCTGGTGTGTGGAAAGCTGCATATGACGCTATGTTCTCCTGCAACGTCCGAAGACAGCTTTTTTTTCATGAATCCGAACGGTGCGTAGTGCTTGGCCCTTTTCGGCTGGCATGGTTAAACGTAGGCGACAGCATTTTTTTTCTTTAAAATCGATTTAAATTAGACCTTCTCGATAAATGGTAAGCAAAGCAAGAACATCTTTCCACTGGCATATCTTTGTAACATTCAGAAGCGGCGTCTTTCTCAGATTACTATAGTTGCGCGCTTGCAGGTGTGGTGGTGAAAGTGCCAAGCCATACAACGTTTGTGGCTTTTCATGCTTATGGCCTCTCACGTTACTGGGCTGTTTTAGTAGAACTATATATAGTTCCTCAGCTAATTTGAACATGTTTTGTCCGCATAATTGACATATTGACGGAAACTGCGTAAAATAGGCAACCACTGATATTCGAATAGTTGAATTCGTGGATTTTTCCAAACGAACATTCGACTGTCATTTTGCGCATTTGACAGCCGTAGTATTGTGTATCTGTAGATATGTATGAATTGTATCGATATGTATGTATGTGTATACAGTGTACTCGTACAATATGAATGTCATTGTCATTTCCATCCGGGGGCCACTAGCATGACGAGAGACATGAAAACACTAAGGCGTAATCCCAGCACCATTTGCTGTGTATTAACTGACAACAAACATCTCTTGCAAAGCAACACTGGTGTAAGTGCATGAATACCCCCACCATAAGGCCCCTGGGGAGGCCGCCCTGTGGCGCCCCCTTTGGCCGTCCTGAGATTCAACGCCAACATCAGTAGACAAGTATGGCAAAATGTCTCATGGCAGCGGGCTGGGGTGAGCTGGCAAACTTGTTGTCATCTTTTCTCTTCGCTTTCGGTTTCGGGTCTGGATGAAGTAACTTTTATCCTGACGCCTCCCGTCCCCCATCGCATAATCGTGCTTGCCTGTTCCAAGCGCTTGGAATATCAGTTGGTTTTGCATCCACCTTTGCAGAAAAAGTTACATAATAAGGTCACATGCAAGGGTGCAGTTTGGCATGTCTTTGTTGTGCAGCGTGCGACACTAAACATGGGACGCGCGTTGCATCTAAACAAGATGAAGTGTTGTTCCCCAATGCATTATGGTAATTCACAAAAGAATAATTTCATTCTTAATACTCCAGAAGGGCTTCTCCTCGTCTTGTTACATAATTCCCCTGAAGAATATGAGCACATGGTTGCATACTGGGCAGTGGTACATGGGGAAGTAATTCAGTGGCTGGCAACTACGTTGAAATAATCAATGATGTTCCTCTTTCGAGAATTTTGGACTGCTCAGATTCTACCAGTTTACCACAGGTCCATCAAGAAATAAAAAGATTGTATGAAGAAGAATCTAGAATAAATTCACTTGGATTCATCTGCTGGTTCCGACACGACAATGAATGATGAATCTGAGTGAAGTGATTGTCTTGCGATAAATACAGGTCAGTATGGAATCGATTCCAGATACTACAGCCCCATCATTTGAATAACACCCACCCTGCTGCAAACGTAAATGAATCCACACCTTACAGTGTTAATGTACATTGTGGCTAACTACCTTTTTAATTGTACAATCGCAAAGGCATTTATAAGCATCTTTATTCCGTTTCAGCCACGTACCAAAGCCCTAATCTTCTCTGTTCAATAGATTCTGTTAATGGATCAGGATTCGTGTTCCACCCTATACCAGCTATCGCCTCTCTTCACTTTTCAAACGTAAACAGGCTAGAATTTCTTTAAAGAAACAGTAAGCAGTAGTTAGTGAGCGCAAACCCTCAATGGCCTTTGGCATGAACGAAGTTGCCATCGAATCGTATCGTTCAAATATTCAATTCTTTCATCCTCAAGCGTCTAATGCCTTGGGTAGGTGTTCACTTTTTCTGCCTGTTGTTAGAAAGCATTGGTGGGGGAAAGTGAGTGCTTGCTCATCCCTGAACATGGTGTCATCAACTATAATTAACACCAACCGGTCTTGTGTTGTCTGCTGTTTTTCCCCTTACTATCGTAGTGTCTGAGTGCAATCTATGATTGTTGGAAGTCATACAGGTTTTTTAACGACATTCTCTTTTTAAAATTAATCTTGATCATTTTCACAATTTCACACTTTCGAAATTGGAAGGTGAATGGAGTTCAGTTTTTAATGGTGTGCTGCTCAGTCAGTACTGGTTCAGCAATGTATAGTCTTTTAAGACTGGCATGCATATCAGCACCTTCAGCGAATCAAAGATACACAGACATCACAAGATGAAAGGCGACGGATGATAAGAACAGTGTGCACAGGCCCCGGCTCCTATAGTAGTCATGCAGTTATGTTCGATTGTTTTACATCTATTCGCTATAAACTGATGGCTGCATTGATGGACGGCCTGGTAAGCTGACACTGAAATGTAGTCCCTCCATACGCACGTGCCCAAACCTTTCAACCATTTGCCTCTAGCCTCCAGCAATGGATTTCTAAATGCCCAGAAAACAGCTCTAATTATATGGTTTCACTAATTTTCTGCATGAGGCGTCATTCTTTTTAACTAAGGTCATGCTGAGAAAGAGAACTTCAGTCCCTTTCGGAGAAGCATAAATAATCACCTTCATTATTACAGCGAGTAGTGTCACGAGCACCTGCGTACAATTCCTGCTGTCGATGCTTCTGGCCACTGATGGTGCTGATGAGAATGAACATCAACAGCAGGATAGGCAAAGTGACCTGTTCGATGTAGTTCGAGCAACAATACACCTTTAACCATAAGTTTGTTCTTAAGAGTATCGTCTATCATGGACGATATGGAAAGGCACAAGAGCAGAAGAAGCTGCATTAAGTTTTTGTGTTAGCTCGTGTACATACCTCTACTATATCCCGACATGAACGATTATTTTACAGCCAAGACCATGAAAAAATCAGCCGGCCACACTCAACCAACATCTGAATAAGAAGGCTGATGAAAATTGTGTCTCATTCTGACTGATGCCCCATCAGCGATACAATCGCTGGATCAGGTATTCACTCTCTTTTACTCGTTGTACAATTGCATGTTGTATGATCGCTCTGAAGGCCTATCAGAGGAACTACATATACCCTCTGCCTGAAAGATAACAGAGGAACCACACTAATCCTCGCTGAAGCCATCAGAGAACACACTAAAACAGAACCTCCTGAAGGCCACAAGGAAGCACAATATAACCTCTCCTGAAGAACATGCAGAGGCAGCTACACTATGAAGACATCCGAGGCCATCTAGAAAGCATAATATAACCTCCCTGAAAACAGAAGGAACAACTAGAACTCAGAGTCTAAGGCATAAAGGAAATACACTAAACCTACTTGAAGGGCATCAGAGAAGCACAATATAACTCCGCTGAAGAAACATCATCAGGAAACCAAGACTAGAACTGCCTGATGGCCATCAGAGACTACACAGAACCTCCTTAAGAACAGAACATACATAACCACGACTTTAAAACCCTGAAGGCTAGATCAGGAGGAACAAGAACTCCTATAAGGCCAGCAGAGATCAGCAGCTTAGAACCTGCTCTGAAGCCCAGAGAAACTAAACTAGACCCTTCCTAAACTTCAGCCGAACAGAAACCAGATGGCGCGCTAGAAAGGGCTTATCTTCAGCCCTAACTTGCCATGTTGCACAGTGTCCCCAGGGTCCATGGTCCCAGTTGCCCATGGTCTAGGGTCCCAGCCTCAATGATTCCCTAGGCCTCGGGCCCCGATGGCCAAGACCTCCATGGTCCTACTCAGGGCACCAATCATTGGCCCATGTTGCCAGGCTC